>JAJEJO010005682.1:0-140705 GCA_020662805.1 Glaucomys volans
TGACACATAGCGGGGGTGGGGGGAGGCTCAGGAAGAATGGAGAAGGGATGGATTGTATAGAAGAAAATGAGGGGTGGGGAGCGGGCGGGGATGGAAAGATAATAGAATGAGACAAACATCTATGCCATATGTATATGTATAAATATGCAAATTATATGATTCTACTTTGTGTACAACCAGAAAAATGATACTTGTACTCCATTTGTGTACAATGACCTAAAATTAAAAAATAAATTAATTAATTAAAAAAAAGAAGACTTGGTGTTCACTCTCCAAGGGTACCTGTTCTTTGATTTTTGCAGAAATAAAGAAACTAAAAAAAAAAACGAAAGTGAAAATTCTTTGGTGAAACTTAAGACCTCAGGTTAAATCAGGATCAATAGTTTTGGGAAACAGTTTTATTTTATTTTTTTGTGACCTAAGTCACTGTACTATTTTACTTTCTAAATCCAGAGTTGTTAACTCATGCCAGAAATGTCCATTATTAGAATGGAGCGGAAAATTTTACATTCAAGAATTGTTATTTATATGCAATGTGAAATTTGAAAATTAAAAGAAAGGCTGGAGAATCTCACAGGATATTTAGATATCATCAAATGTCTTCTAATACAATGTGGCAGTTGTTTATATTTAAGTGAATTCTTGGGTCAAGAAAAGGAGTAAGTTGCTATCACATATTAAATTTAGTTGGAATTTGCACTGTTTACATAGGCAGGCAAATCAATTGTCTTATGAAATTTGAAATCATGAAGAAAAATATATTTAAAGAATTCATTTTGGCACAACTTGTTTCTGATATTTTATGTTTCTGGGGACCAACTTCAATGAAAAAATTCCTGCAGATTCATCACAAGATTGAGGAACTTGAGGATAAAGTGTGATGTTGGTGCTGTAGGAAATTTCAAGTGTGTACATGTTCAGCAGTCACATATTCAGCCTGTGTGAAATAGTCCATATTTTTTCAAGGTTTTATGTTCTCTGATAGAGCTGACTAAAAGGATTCTATCCAGGGCATCACCAGGACCATTAAAGGTCAACAGTATTCAACCTGCATTGCTGTGTGCACCTTTCTGAAAAGGAGGGATCATACCTATGTTATATTTATCATTTGTGTCAGGATCATTTCAAGGTTGTGCCTTCAGTCTCTGAATAATAATAATGATAACCATCATTGTCAAATATTAACCATGTACTATGAATTTTGGTAAACACTGAAAAGTAAACTCATTCAGACCTCACAGTAAATATGTAATGTCAAAACTATGATTATCTTGATTTTACAGAAAAAAAAAAAACATGTGAAACCTGGAGGGGTTAGTAATCTGGTCAAATAACTAGTGGAATCATAATTTAAACCTTGCATATGGACTTCCAGTTTTCCCAGCACCATTTGTTGAAGAAGCTATCTTTTCTCCATTGCATGTTTTTGGCTCCTTTGTGAAGTATGAGATACCTGTATTTATGTGGGTTTGTCTCTGTGTCCTCTATTCTGTACCATTTATCTACCTGTCTATTTTGGTACCAATACCATGCTGTTTTTGTTACTATTGCTCTGTAATATAGTTGAAGGTCTGGTACTGCTTCGCTCTTCTTGCTAAGAATTGCTTTAGCTATTCTGGGTCTCTTATTCCTGCAAATGAATTTCATGATTGCTTTCTCTTTCTCTATGAGTTCCGTCATTGGGATTTTAATTGGAATTGCATTGAATTTGTATAGCACTTTTGGTAGTATGGCCATTTTGACAATATTAATTCTGCCTATTCAAGAACGTGGGAGATCTTTCCATCTTCTCAGACTCTCTTTAATTTCTTTCTTTAGTGTTCTGTAGTTCTCATTGTAGAGGTCTTTCATTTTTTTTGTTAGATTGATTCCCAAGTTTTTTTTTTTTTTGAGGCTATAGTGAATGAGGTAGTCTTCCTAATTTCTCTCTAAGGGGATGCATCACTTATGAATAAAAATTAGATTTATGAGCATTAATTTTATATCCTGCTACTTTACTGAATTCATTTATGAGTTCCAGAAGTTTTCTGGTGGAATTCTTAGGGTCTTCTAAATAGGGAATCATGTCATCAGCAAATAGGGATAGTTTGAGCTCTTCTTTTCCTATTTGTATTCCCTGTACAAAACTCAACTCAAAATGGATCAAGGACCTAGGAATTTGACCAGAGACCCTGTACCTCTAATAGAAGAGAAAATAGGTCCAAATCTTCATCATGTTGGCCTAGGACCAGATTTCCTTAACATGACTCCCAAAGCATAAGAAATAAAAGCAGAAATCAATGATTGGGATAGAGTCAAACTAAGAAGCTTTTTCTCAGCAAAGGAAACAATCAGCAATGTGAAGAGAGAGCCTTCAGAGTGGGAGAAAATCTTTGCCACACACACTTCAGATAGAGCACTAATCTCCAGAATCGACAAAGTACTCAAAAATCTTTACACCAAGAATATTAATAATCCAATCAATAAATGGGTCAAGGAAATGAACAGACACTACAGAAGAAGATCTACAAGCAAACAGATTTATGAAAAAATGTTCAACATCCCTAGTTAAAAGAGAAATGCATCAAAACCACCTTAAGATTTCATCTTAGCCCAGTTAGAATGTCTTTTATTAAGAATACACCTGTTGTTGAATGTCTTTTATTACCATGTTGGCGAGGATGTTGGGGAAAAGGGTACACTCATACATTGGTGTTGTGAGGATGTGGGGTGTTGGCGAGGATGTGAGGAAAAGGGTACACTCATACATTCCTGGTGGGAGTGCAAGTTGGTGCAGCCACTCTGGAAAGCAGTGTGGAGATTCCTTAGAAAACTTGGAATGGATCCACCATTTGACCCTGCTATCCCACTCCTTGGCCTATACTCAAAGGACTTAAAATCAGATTACTACAATGATGCAGCCACATCAATGTTCATAGCTGCTCAATTCACAATAGCTAGATTGTGGAACCAACCTAGATGCCCTTCAATAGATGAATGGATAAAGAAACTGTGGTATATATACACAATGGAATATTATTCAGCTATAAAGAAGAATAAAATTATGGCATTTGTAGGTAAATGGATGATGTTGGAGACTGCCATGCTAAGTGAGATTAGTCAATCCCCAAAATCCAAAGGCTGAATGGTCTCTCTGATAAGTGAATGATGATGCATAATGCTGGGTGGAAGAGTGGCAAGAATGAGGATGGATAGATAGCATAGAGGGAAGGGAGGAGTGGGGTCGAGATGGGGGGGCAAGAATAATAACAGAATGAGACAGACATCCTTGTCCTGTGTACATGTATGAATGCACAGATGGTGTGACTCTACTTTGTGTACAACCAGAGAAACAATAGCTGTACTCCATTTGTGTCCAATGAATCAAAAATTAAATTGAAAAAAAGAATTTAAACCCTGATAATTTGGATCCACAGTCCGTGATTTTAATGCACACACAAAATCTACTATACTATCTAAGCTATACTACACTATGCTCTTTTATGCATTATGCTCCTCTACCTCACTCTATGGCAAATGCACCTTTTTCACAAAATTTCAATGAAATTTGATTCCCACTTAACCATTATTAAATGAAACTTACAGTTAAAATACCAAATTAAGGATAACAATGAATTTTCTAGAATATTCTAATCATGAGAAATTTGGGACATTTTCTATTGTCATTCATTCAACAAACATTTCTTGATCACTTATTTGTTCTGAATACTCAAGAGAAACTGCGTATACTGCAATACTAAGACAGAAAGGAGCTTGGCACTAAGAGAGAGGAACAAAGAAACAAAATAAACTTCAGTTCTATGAGAAAAATGAGGTGTTGAGATGATTTTGTGTTCAGACTGGGTGGTTAGAAGGTGTTGCTCTGGGGTAGGAGCATTCCAGGGAGAAGGACCAGGGAGTACACTGTGAAGGCAAAGTATTTCCTGACATTTGTAATAAATAGCAGAGAATTTAGAACCACAAATGTGGACCCATTCAGAAGACTGAATATATATATATAAATAGGGATGCAAATTAGTTCTACTTCTTGCCCAATTCTATGAAGCAGTGCTCTAATTAGCAAAAGTGGTAGATCAATGACTTGTTGTCCCACACGAATATGAAAGCCACTTATTTTAATAAAAATGTGTTTGTGGTGTTATTTTTCTGCCTAAATAATCAATGCATTCTCATGTGAATAGTTTAATGATGTCTAAGCATTGCATTTGTGAATATATAATACCATTTTTTATTAAATAAATAATTACAAATTCACAACCTTACCAGGAAACTGTTAATACCATTTACAGTTAATTGAAATTATAATTAATGTAAATGTTAATTTATACTAATTTATATTTTGACCATATAATACATTTATGATTAAATTAATTTTTGAAAGAAAAATGGAGAGCAAGAACACAATTCCGTGAAATGCTAGCAGATATAATCTCTAGTTGGTAGAACTTTTGATTTACATTTTTTAATCTTGGATAATGTTTAACACAAATTAACTTTCCAAAACTAGAGGAGTAGTTAACTATGTTAAGGAAACTGCATAATGAGGCAGCAAATAAGGCAACATTTTGAAAATTTTCTAACACTATAAGTTCTTCCAATCTGCTTTTCTTTGCTTAATATTTTATTTAGCATGCACCTATTACCATCTAACTATAATGCAATTTTTTGTATTTCATATGATCATTATTTATGGATTTTCTCCTATTTGAAAATATAACCTACTTAAATAAAAAAGCAGCTAATTTGTTCCATTATGTGGAGGCTATAACGTCTATTGGCAGTAATAACTGTTGCAATTTGAATCCAGAGTGTCTCCCAAAGGTCCATGTGTTACAGATTACAGGCTTGGTGACCAACCTGTGGTTCTAATGGAAGGTGGGAGAATCTTTTGGAGGTGTGGCCTAGGGGTAGAAGTTAGGTCATTTGGGGCATGTCTCTAAGGGGGTAAAAGGGGATGTTGGGATCCTAGACCCCTTTTTTCTCTCTCCCTTTGCTTGTTGGTAGCCACGGGGTGCACAGCTATTAGGCTGCACACTCTGATGGAAGGCATGCCCCAGGTCCAAATGGGATGAACTGACTGTGGACTGAATTCCTGAAACTGACCCAAAATACACCTTTCCTTCTTTAATTTGATGATTATCTCAGGTATTTTGTCAAAGAGATAGAGAACTGATTAGCACAATAATCAATTATTGAATTAATGTATATATATGAAATAAATGAATATGAATTTTTATTTTTATTTTTTATTTTTGGGGTATAGTCTCTCAATGTTGTTTGGTCTAGAAAATTGTTTTTAATGATTCATATTTTAAATAAAATATTTTGAGATTCAAATTTTAGATCTTAGTCATGTTAAGTCAAATACCAATCTTTTCAATTTTAATCTGTAATTTTAAATTGAGTTTATTGAATTCAATACCAAATTTCTAACACAATAAAAATAAATGTATGTTACACTCAGTTAAACACTATTGAATACTTTTTAAAAGTTTTGCATTGAAGATATTCCTATAGGGAAATTGTTTCTATGAAAATTTTGCTGTGAGAAAACTCAAGCTTCCTGTTTGTGATTTTGACAAGCTAAATTGACAAGTTGTGTTAATATAATTAATATATTGGTTTAATATCATTTGAATCCTGTAAGTTTAATTCTGTGATATATTCATGTACATGAACACACAATTTCATGTATAACACAGGAGGGATGGTAACAGGGCTGGAGATGGGTATTTTCATAAAGGAGTCTCTTAACTGTTTAAACTTGGAATCTTTGGTTTATAAAATTTGTACACAGTTTATTTAACACTGTGCAAACAACCCTGTCCTTGTCTTCTAAACCATACACAAAACAGAAACTTTATTTTAGAATTAGCACAGCTCTTAAATTTTATACTAATTTGTGAAATTCATAAATGTTTTCATTCAAACATAGTAGAATGTCTAAGTAAAGACCATAAAGACTAGAACATAATATGCTAAATCATAAAGTACAGAATACTTCTTAGAAATAGTGGTTGGCACCTAAATTTTGACCCATGCATTTTGCTTATATAACTTCTCTGTTATTAATTATTTTCCATTTAGGAAGAATATAAATGTCTGACAGAAATATCTTATCTATAGAGAAAAACTAAATAAAGCTTATTAGTTTCTGTAAGACTACAAACAATATTTTTGTTGCTACTTCTCAGTAACTACTGGTTCTTTAGAAAAAGCAACTTTTCAGATATATTTTAGAATATTTTTAAAATAACATTTTCTAAAAATAAGTATTATGATTGGTATCTCTTTGTTTTATGTACAAATATTGAAGTAAATTATATTAATTATAATAGAAAATACATATTTGACCAAAGAAATTAGTATAATTTAAACTCATATACTAAATTTATACGTTTTATTCCTTAATAAAAATACAACTTTTTTAAATATCAAAATTAAATTGTACCCTCATTACTGAAAATGTTTTGGGGGAAGGAAACAACTTGATTTGAAGATTTCCCTATTTCAGAGGTTCATTGAAGATTTTGTAGGTTACTCTATTAAGTCCTAAGAGAATGCACCAGGGTAAATATAGTTTTTTAAAATTTTTAAAATTTGTTCTAATTAATTACATGTGACAGTGTAATGCATTTTAACACATAATATATAAATGGAGTACAACTTCTCATTCTTCTGGTTGTGCATACTGTAGTTACACAGATTGTGTAATCATATATGCACATAGGGTAATAATGTCTCATTCATTCTATTATTCTTTAACTTAAGGTTTTAACCTGTTCTATAAAACCTGTATTTTAGAGATGATAGCAAATTGCCAATATTTCAAGAGTGAAAGGAGTGTAATTCATGTTCCAAAGTGCCAGTCATCATAATCTTAATCATATTAATTTAAAAGACAAAGAAAAGCAAAGAAAAAACTTTGAAAGATTACTTGAACTATAAGATATTAACAAGGATATCAACTCGTACAATCCTTTATGAGAGGAATTTGGCAATAGCCACCAAAATTATACATTTTACCAGGGCAATTCCACTTGTAGGAGTTTTTACCTGTAATGATATGAAAATGTATATGTACAAATTCATATTGAATTATTTTTATAAATACAAGCTATTGAAAGTTATCTCAATGTTCATATAAAGAAAGCTGATTGAATAAATTTGGTGAATCTTCAAGCAGAACAATATGCAGTTGAAAAAAGAGAAAGAGTACTTTACAAATTCACTGATGTGTCAAAGATAATCTTTGGTTTTATATCTTTTTAAACTAAGAAGAGAAAATAAGGATATATACATGTGTGTGCTCATTTGTGCAAATAGAAACTCAGGAAGCATCTACTACATAATATTGACAATGGCTAACCTCAGGAGGTATGTGAGATCAGCATAAAAAGTAGAGGAGAGTTGGAGGGGAGTGGCATTTCTCTGGTTGTTCCTTTATATAACTGAACCATGCTAATATTTCACCTTCATAAACAAATAGAAAAGCAAATAGAATAGATAAGCTTTAGTGGTGGATAGGCACAAAATAGAATAAAAGCAGAAACAAAAGAACCCAACTATACTTCATATGAACAACCTAACTACAATGACAGGAAAACTAAATAAGCCAAAATAAATGCAAGCAATTAATGGAAGAAACTTTTGCATACATTAGATTCACTAATGCCCAGGTTAAAGACTAAAAAGGAAAATAAAATATATAAAAATGTTAAACTTTAGTTAATAAATGTTTTTTTTCCCATAGTAGTATATGTAACAATTATGGAACTATTTGATGGGTACTTTGCTGAGAACGTAAAAAGAAATATAAATGCAATATGAGAAATAAAGAAAAATAAATGCAATATGGATAATGGGAGTGGTGTTTTTTGCTTTTAAAGAAAGCATTATGTTAGATGGAGCCTTGTGGTGTTTCATTGGAACTCAATGTTATCAGTTATGGAGTGAGATATGCACAGACATACATTTAATAGTGGAATTGTATTGATATTGACCTTGATCATTGTATCATTGTTGCATGTGAATTTCCCTTTTAAAAATGTATACAATATTTCATATGGGAGTAAAATGGTTAATTTCATATGTCACCTTAACTGAGTTACCAGATACCCAAATGTATCTATGATGGTATTTCCAGAAAAGATTAGCCTTTGAATTCAGTAAAGCACACAGAATAAACAGATATCCCTATGTTATGAGGATGGACATCATAACTCTGTTGATGGCCCTGATGGAATAAAATGGTAGAGGATGTTGAATTTCCTCTCTTTTTCTCTCTACCCTGACTGCTTGAACTGAGATATCAGCCTTCTTCTACCCTTGTACTGATACTTTACTGACACTTCCATCATCAGTACTTCTGGCTGTATGTCCTGAGGACTCAACCTGAAATCTGCATTATTGGCTTTCCTGGTTCTTTAGCTTTAAGATGGCCGATAGTGAAATTTAGCCTCCATAATTGAGAGAGGCAATTCTTTACAATAAACCTAATTCTCTCTCTCTCTCTCTCTCTCTCTCTCTCTCTCTCTCACACACACACACACACACACACACACACACACTTATCAATTCCCTGTGAGTTATGTTGGTAATTGATAATAAGTGAGGGTATGTATATTCAGTATGTTAGCCTGAATCTTCTGTTGCATATTGCTATGTGTTTAACTTAAATATGATGTAAAAAAATCTTAATTTGGTCATTTGGTCTCACAATTTTTGTGTTCTGTCAACTTTTGATTAGCTATCCTGGCAGAGTATTCAAAAGCTAACATTTAATTAACATAATTTCCTACATATAAATCTGGTTCCAAATATTCAAATTGAGTGAAAAATAGAAAACAACCCATGTTACATAGATAAGTATTTAGTAAAAGCAATAGAGATAGCCTATAGAGCACAAATTTAATCTCTCTAATAGAGATAACCTATGCAGCATAAATTTAATACCTCTAATATTTTAGGAATGTGATAAAAAATCATGCAATGAAAGTCACAGTATAACCTCAAACCACAGGTGGTTATTCTTATACTAATGAAACCATAATTACCAAGCAAAATACATGTTATTTGCTGCTTAGGACCCTTAAATGAAAAGACAGAAACCAAATTTAAACTGATTTAAGCAAGAAAGGAAGTTATTGAGTTATTGTAATGATGAAATGTAGGATTTATATGTTTTTTCATGAATGTCTGGGTCAAGGGCCTCCAAGGCCTTAATCTATGAGTACTTTCTCATTCTCGTGACTATGCTCTCCTCTCCTTTTAGCATATTTCTCAGTCTAGTTCACTCCATAGAATGGACACTGTTGCCCCTGCAGCTCCAGATGTGTGTACCACTAGTTCTTCACCTCTCCATTCTTAAGAAGCACCTTTAGACTGTAGGTTCAAATTACGCACAACCATTTACACCAAATCTGGTGTAAATATGGCCAGCTTCAACCAGATCATATAGATCTTAAGTAGAGAAGGTTCTCTAGAAGGAAGATCGAGCACATTTATTAAAAGCTTTCATTATTGTGAGACAAAGGAGCAAAAGACCTGTTCCCTCTTGAAAGGTTTACTTGATAATGCCACTTTCATAGGGAAAGGAGCAAATATTTATGAACTGTTTTGTTGCATCTCAATTTTTATATCAGACACTTTAAAAAAGCATAGCACAAAGATTTGTAAGTTGATTGAATTCACATGCCTTGTACGTGGCTAGGTAATACTTCGAGCTAACAATTGTTTTACTCCAAATAATAGTTACAATTGCACAATAACAGCAGTAATACAGGTGTTCCTCAGTATGCCCAGAAAATGGGTTCTAGGACTCAGTTCAGATACTAAAAACTACAAATGCCCATGTCTTGTAAAAAATAAGTGTAGGATTTGCACATAACCTTATGTTCCTCCTCCCATATAATTATGTCATCTTTAGGTTACTTTTTTAAACCAGAAGGAATTTGAGGCATAGAGAATAAGTAGCTTTCCAAAAGAAATGCGACTTATGATCATAAGAAAGCCTCAGAAACCTATTCTGATCCATAACTCTCTTGCCCTTCCTTTGACAAATGTACTGTATTGCTCGTTAAGGTATGAGTATTGAAGTCAACTATTGAAAGATGATTGATCCTTGTTATTGTTCAGTATGTCAGAGACCAAATTTAAAAAAGCATTCTCCCTTGAGATCCTAGACTGTGAGACTGTGAATTTTCCTAGTGAATACCATCCAACACACTTAAATAAGAAAAATGCATAGCTATGATGGGCCATTGGTAACTCATTGGCATCTGCTTCATTTAGTTATAATTCTCAGAGAGATTCAACACTCCTATTCTCCATATATATTCTCCAATGAAAGAATGTCCTTGACCAAAGAGCAAGGCTGCTGAGGGTAGACCTCAGATCTAACCCCAAATGGTCCTCAGAATGTCATCTATGTTCAGGAATGTATACACTATATATACTATATACACTAGGCTATCTGTACATACATCAAAGGATGGCCTGCCTTGCTTCATGTGGTACCAGTCCTAGGAGAAATCAGGAGGCTCTGATCCTGTAACAAAGTGAAGGTAGGAATAAAGGATCATATAGTAGCATTTATTTTACTTCAGAAAAAGAAATAGGTGGAAAAGTATAAGAAATTTCTAGTACTTATTATCCTTTCTAGTCATGTTCTCTCTCTGTGTATATATATACATATATATATAATTTATATTATTGTATTCACATATGAGAAAACATTATAAATACTGGGTAATTGGATGCATATAGGATTCTTAAAATCCTTTGCTTTTCCAAACTCTTGTTGCTAAGGAGGATCCTGAACTTAAATAACCATAAACACATGTGCTATTGATCTGCAGAATGCTACCCATAAAGAAGCGATGGCACCTAGATTGGCATCTAGCATAGAATGCTGAAGAGAGTTTCCTCCCCATCAGTTGTAAGAAGAGTTGAGAGTCAAACCTGACATAGAGGTCAGCAATAAGAGTTGTTAGGACAGAGATAGTGAAGGAAAAAGTGAGGAGGGGGTTAGCATTGAAAAGGAACAGTGTGTTCTAAGACAAATGGACCTAGGATATGTACACAAAGACAAGAGGTGGGGCTGCCTGCCCAGAATGATGCAGGCATTTATGTCACACTTTATCATTGGCAAAGTTCCTTCACATCCATTTACTTATTTTATATTCACAAAAGGAGGAAGAAATACTAATGTCCTGAGTTAACAAAATAGGGTTTGCTGAAGTAAGTGACTTGAAGTTGAATGACTTGCACAAGGTCACAGAATAAGCAAATAGATCTGCACATCATATCATGCTTCTGAGTCAAAGCTTTATATGCTTCTGATAGAAATTATAATTGTATTGTACATTGTGTTTTGCAAACATTTGAGAAAGTTTGCAATATCATTTTTGGAATATCACCAATACAGAGAATTCCAAGAAGAAGAAATTTAATGTCAGTAAGATAGAAACCTCAAAGACATTTTTACCTGGAACCAATATGTTCAAACTTGGATCTAAGTAGAAAAAGAGTCCTCACAATATGAGATGCACAAGACCAAAAAAAAAAATGCTGTGGGCTACAGCACAGCACAAACATGCCCTAGTTCAAATTACCTAGACCAGGAAATGGGGGTTTTGCCATAAGATAATATTTTAAACTTCTTACTTGGTTAACATTTTGCAGTTCCAATAGAATTTCTGAACTTATAGAACCAACCAAGTTTAACAGTTTATATATTTCTTTGGCAAATGATTCACTGCCATATCTCCCTTCAAGTTCTATCTATTGGCAAAGATCTTCAGCTTTTAGTCTTTCTAGGACTGTCTCAGATGCGGGTAACCACAGGATCATCCAAGAGCACATCCTTCCCTGTCAGACCCACATCTAACTACTGATGGAAGCATGAGTTTAAAGTCCATTCTTTTTGACTCAATTTAGAAAAATTCTCATAGTGACAGAACAGTATATTTCAGAGTTCTCTGTGTTGCAAATGATTATCAAGACCTCATTGTAGCAGCTCAGTTTTTCCCTCTGCTCCATCCTGACACCTTCCCCTCTCTTGCATGCTCTTACTTAGGCCTTCCTTTAATGAATACTTAATAAACATCCAGAATTTGTCTCTGGGCAGGATTTTCTATGATAAGACCTCCCTGTGATGAGAGATGACAGGAATGGAATAAGAAAGCAGAAAATATCTCTTAATGTAATAGCACTTGCTAACCAATGACTGAGTACCTAATCCTTACAATAGAAAGAACATAGCACCCCAGGTTCTTGTGGCAGTCCAATTTTAAAACTGTTACCAGTGGCAAATTGGGATGTATATGGATATAAAGAATTGTACTAGCTGATGTGCTTGCATAAGATGTTTCAAGATTATGTGGGTCACAGAAACCATAAGGACAGAGTATGGCACTTGGCATCTCCCACCACAATGTAGAATTATGTAGAATCACAAAACCATAGCTTGTGTGTATTTCTTTAAACATGACCTTTCTACTAAGCCAAAATGTAAACCACACGGTCTCAAGATTTTGGTCAGGTCTGGAGACAGAGAAGGTTAGGATATATTGTCCCTGATATATTGAAATAACCATTCATAGATCAAACAGGAAGTTTCTTAACTATGTTGGAGCCAGAAAAATAATCACATTTTATAGGTAAGCTCAGTATTTAAACTTTATGGCAATTTTTACTTTTACTTCGGGGTGCTGATTCACTAAAAAGACTGACTACAATTTTGGTTGTACAGCAAGTAGATTCAAAAAGGTAAATATTTTATGATTTTATAACTTTAAGGCAAAATATTTTCAACCCATCGGTGGCATGGAAGTGAAAGTGAATGCCTGAATTCTATCCTTAAAAGGAGTATAGGAAGAATTTGACATGAATGAAAAGAGGGGTCTTCCAGAAGCACACGAGAAGCACAAATGGAATCACACAGATAAAAAATCTGTCGTTCTTGATCATTGAAATCAGTGTGAGTAGATGAAAGTTGGGAACCTCTTATAAGGCACAAGGGGAAAGGATGTTACAATATAAACTGTAGAGATGAAAAATGAATACTTCAACTTGTTTTTCTTTTTTTAGTGGATTGAATTTAAAATATACACCACCTTAATAATTTCCTGAAGAAGTGTAGGCGTGCATTTTCAACTATGACCAAGAGGTGGTGGTATTGCATAGGCAATACAGCCTTGACTTTCACATGTACAAAGCCGTCAAAGGAAGATAGTTCTAAACAGAGGCAGGTGTCTGAGAAAATCATTATAATCATAAAATGAAAGACAACAAATGAATGAGGCGATAGGACAAATTTTCAGTAGTACAAATTTTTATGATTTTTTTGGGAGTTTAGTGTGCATTTCATAAATTGAGGTTAAGGATAATATATTTAAGTTAGATGTCAGAAAATTAATTTAGCTAAAACATAGTATGCCATGCCATGTATCTTGCCTTTTATTGAAACATAATCCGGCAGCTTTGCCTATTTGACTTAAAGAGAACTTTATTCAGAATTGAATTATGCTGCACAAATCAAGAGGTAGCTCTGATTTTAGGAGACACTGGGTCCAGCAGCTTGAAAGTCATAAAAACTCGGTTCTTCTCTTGTCCTTTGATCTGCTATCAATGAAATTTATTCCAACTTTTCCAAAGGGGCCTAAGAGCAACTCTGCTCTCCTGGTAGCAAATAGCTACAGCAGTTCGTATGCTGGATCCTGACGTCACATCAACCACAGGAAGAAAAAAAATTGTCTACGTTCCAGTAACAGCAATTATTAGGTCAAAAAGTATTTAATATCCAAAAATGAAAGTCTTACAGGGTAACAATTTTGTATCTTTTATTAAAAGACTGATTAAAGATATGAGATTAGCAAGAGATTTGTGGGAGTTGGGCATATTGAAATGTTGAAGTGAATCACACACACACACACACACACACACACTGCTCCTTGGGGTTTATAAGTCAAGAGATGACAAACAGTTTTAGTACATAAGTCCTTGCATCTATCACTCATCTGCTTAAAAACATTTGGTGGCTTCTATTGATGTATAAATACTGGGTATATCTGACCATTCAATGGAAACCTTGTTTCTGCCCAACTTTCTCACTTCTTCAATTGCTATTGCTGTATGTGTCCCCCATTCCCCAGATGTGGCACAGGATATTCTCTGCCTTGGACACATAGCCATCTTCTGTACCTTCCTCAATTTTAAGAAAGTTTAGGAGGAAGGAAGTAGTACAGGCAATTAAATGGTTGTTATGTATAAAAATGGAATAAAACAGTGAATTTCTTACTCTCCCTGTAGAAACAGAAAAGTTGAGCCCACAATTCACGGCTACTAATATGTTCTCATGATTTTATATCTTTGTGAAATTTGCACAAGTTGTAAGGAATGAGAACTGTTTTCTTTGTCTATTGAATCTCCAACTGCTACACTTAACATTTTATATGGGGGGCCTTCAAGTGGTCATGAAAATTTGTGTGACTCAGTAGGTGAAGCTCAGGGTAGTATTGTATTTATTTTTCATTTAGTGAGCTATGATTATGGATTTAGCAGCCATACGTATGCAAAACTGATTTATTTCTGATGTTCCCAGTGTTAAGATGGTTTCCGGGAATATTCCTACCAACTACTACATAAAGTCACTCAGAACTATAACACAAGTACATGAAGACAGAGATTGCTATTGAGAAATTAATGTCATGATGCTTCACTCCACAAGTTTGTGCTTAGGGAAGGAGAAGCACTGCTTTTAGTGCACAATGCCAGAAACAAGTCTGAGAAATTAGTCCAAATTTTATAGATAACTATGAAACTGACAGATTTTTCCAAGTTTGATACTAATTCTGTAAAACTTATACTACTAAAATGATTGTGTCATCAAAAGTAACTTTTTTTATGAAAAAAGAACTTCAACCAAGCATGACAGAGGAAATAATAAATTATCTTTTTATTTTGACTGTGTAAAATGTTATTACAAAATCAGTGTCAAATGAGGAGAATATCAAAGAACATAAAGCCAAAAATTATAGGGAACAATCATGATAGAGGGTGTCAGGCAGTTAATTAACAAAAATAACATGCAAATTTTCTGCAGTTTGTATTTTAGTGCAATTTGTCAGCTTTCTAAAAAACATAATTGTGGTAATTTATTTTTCTTGCTCTAAATGAATATTCACTTTCACACCTAATGTGGAAGTTATAATTTTGTATTGTTATTTCTTTAAAGGGGCCCCATAAATTAGCTAATCTACAGACCCCACAAATCCTGGACCATTCCTTGTCCTCAAGTTAGAAAATGAGAATCTGTCATTTTAATGTTCTCTGAGACTCTCATAGTCTATCTTCTTCCGCCACTTTCTCATTCCTGATTAATGTTGGCTTATTCTAATTCAATGCCTATAGTAAGCAAAATATTCTATAAAGTTAAGAGGGTTTTCTAGGGAGAGCACACTTTTTAACATGACCATTTTATAAACATTTGGTAGAACTTAATAAACAGCTATTAAAAATTCTTGCTATAAAGAAAACATTGGTGATGTGGGAGGACCAAAGGCTATGTGTGTAGGGGTGGTAGACAGGTGTGCATGAAAGCAGATGGAGAACACTGAACATGAGATCAATCAGGAGCTGACATAGGACATAGGCCATCTTCATATCCATGACAGACACTTCCAATCTTTCTTCTCTGCCTTGTCTGTCTGTTCACATTACAGGATGGTGGGAGATGTGAGTTGCCTAGCAGAGAGAAACACAGGGAGATTCTAGACTCCAAGTTCTCACCCCATGAGGTGCTGTGGTCTACTGGGAAGGCCCATTGACCTTTGTGGATCACTTGTTTGGTGATTCAGGCAATAGGCAGCTCTAGTGGGTGCCCCAGTAACTCCACAATATATAGGGGGTCACCTGAGAGGAGTATCTGTGGTTCTGCCCATGAAAACCTCTAATCATGCTAGGAGAAGGCTATAGGTAAGGAAGACCTCAGGATGATAGGCAGGAGAAGTAAAGCAGGACAGAGAGAGAGAGAGAGAGAGAGAGAGAGAGGTTGAGTGAGTATATCAACTTTACTTATCCCATATTCAGGGAAGATCTGAAATTTTAGGAAAGGTATGGAGGTGTTTGTGCCCTAGGTTGTCAATTTGTTCTTTCCACTGGGATATGGCAACAAAGATCTGGGAGCATAATGCATTTGTTAGGTTTTCCTAAGCTGTAGCCACTGTGGGTAACTAAGAAAGCATTAAATCTCCCATCCTGGACCTGGTTTTCTCATATACTACAGTAAGTACAGTAATATTCCTAACTCTACATTTTTTTTCCTGCCAATGGTAAGCACAGTAGCATTCCCAACTCTAACCCCCACCCACACACACATATGAAGATCTAACTTACTGAGTCTTTACACCTGATCTGACACCTGCCACATAAGAGAGAACAGAGGTATCCTGTTTTAGCTCAACTGACCTATACAGGCAAAATATCAAAAGACATAAATAACAAAATCATAATGGCCTGGGGCTTTTGGCCTCACACTCTTTTGATGACAAGGAATGAGAGGTATTCTAGCAGTAATAAAAATGAAAAGGAAGGACTGGACTGTAGCTGCCCTTTTTTTCAGGTCTTAATAACAATGTTGTATGGAAGAAACTGAGGTCATGCAACTATGCAATTAATGAGATGTGGCTGGTGCATGCCAATGCCTCTACACCCAATAGAATGAGGAAAGGGAAGCTATGTGCACCCTAGGACTGACTATAGTTTTCCCTGGTGGCCAAAGGTGACCCAAATAAGGGATGGGCGATGTCATACATGGATAGCTGGCAGACAGTGGGGTCCTGCCCTTTGGGTATACTTTGAGGTGCCCTTGGGTATCATCTCAGAATGAAAAGTGCCATTGGGTCAGCATCATAAATCTGTATACTAGGCTTGTAGAAGTTTTCAAAAAATGTAACTGTCTCAGAGTTTATGACTTTTATAAGATATCTGGTCCCATAAACAGAAATTTGCGTTCCTGAAAAAATACTAGGAGACGTGTCACTAACCATGACAGATGTTGCCTCCTCCACTGACCATGCCCTTGACAACCACTAGACATCCCTCTTCTCTTCACAAAGGTTGTTTCAGACAGAAGAATGTTTTGGACTTTGTTTTAGTCTAATGGAAGTCCTCCATGCAATTGGTCACTGGTCCTGCTGTGCCTGGATGAGCAAGCACCTCATGTCCTACCCAGGGGAGAAGATCTGGAAGCAGGCACACTGCCTGCATACATTGAAGGGATCTGAAGGATTTTTTTTCACACTTTTATTTATTTTTTTGTTCTTTTTAGTTATGCATGACGGTAGAATCTATTTCATTTCTTCAATCCATTTAGCAACATTTCATCTGGATCACTGGGGCCCTGGGATACCTTGCTGCTCTACTCAGTCCTGATCATCCTACATGTAGTACTGACCCTCATTATCCTACTAAAATGTCCTTTGGCCATGACTCAATGGTGTTGTGATGAAGTCACATTGGTCAAGGTGCTGTATTAATCTAATGAGCTAAAACTTCACAACCAAATCCAGGGAGGTTGATAGGTATACAAAATGGAAGAACTTTGTTAAGGGTGGTGGGGTGGGTACTTGGATTGGGGTGGTCTTCAGGAGGGCAGGTCCCCAAATTACCTTGGATTACATAATTAGTTTCCCTATTATTTGAAGAATATGTGAAGTAGAAAGTGCTGAGATAATGAGGAAATGTCTGGAGCAAACCAGGCTGTGTCCTTGTTTTTTCCAAAACAAGATATTCTGTAATGCTTCAATTCAGTGTGCTGAATGGCATCCAGGGTATAAAATCCAGAATAGAGTGCTTCTGGTGTCCCTTACCTATGGTTTGCCACTTAAATGTCCTTAATAAATTTGCTTTGCCTGGTTTGTGAGAATTTTCAGTTTTACCAGACTCATGCAAGTGGTACTCTGAGCTCCTGCCAGATCTAGAGGTCTCCAAAGTTAGTATTCTAGTTTCCTCTTCAATTCTGGGTAACTGACTAGGTGCCTTAGATAAGGTGCTGCATTTTGTGTTCTCTTTATTTAGACACAGAAACTGCTGTTAAAATTATCATTATCATGTCTTGAAGAAAGGGTTGAAGAAAAAACTGAGAGTTCCCAAGGAAAAGAGTTTTGTTTACTCCAGCAAAATAAAAAAGAAAAAAAAAGTTTGATTTTCTTTTGGATTGCTGGTTACTGATATCTACTCTCAGAGAAAAACAAACAAAACAAAATGGAATGATTTAGGAGGCCCAGATAACACAAAAACTTTACTGTAATTTTTTGATGCTTAGCACAAGTTTCTTACTCATGTTTTATAAAGTTCTCCATCTCACCATGTTATTTTCCCATGATTTTGAACATTTCCTGGAAAATAGTTGTACTGATGTTTTTAAGATATTCAGCATAGAAGTTCTCAACCAGTGGCAATTTTGTCTCCTACAGGACATCTGGAAATATCTAGAGGAATTCTTTTTAATTGTGAGGGGTGGGGAGAGGCTACTATTAGTATTTAGTGGATAGATTCTGTGAAACACCCTGCAATGCACAGATCAGCTTCCAGAGGATCATTTGGATGAAGATGTCAATAGTGCAAAGGTTGAGAAACCCTGATGGAGTAGATTATAAAGACAGGAGAATTGAAAGAGCAGAGCCAAGTTTAGGTGATGATTACCTGACCTAAGTTTCAATTTAATGTGCCATCTTAGAATCAAGTTTTCAAATAATACCTGGAACTGTCACTTCATAGGATATTGGCTCACCACCCCCTTCCTTTCAATTCTGTGTTCACCCACAAAATATATATAGACTGCACTTTGAGGCCATGAGTTTACACATATTTTTTTGTTTGAAAAAACTTCTTTATCAGTCTATATTTGCAATTTCCTCAATTTCTCTTAAGATCTTTTTGCATAATTTAACTTGTAATGGAAAACCTGGCCAAGTGTCATCCTTCCATATCAATGCATATTTATACAGTTCATTAGTATTGCTGTTAGCAAATGCTAATCGGAAGTAAGCTAAACATCTTAGTTATGGAAAAATTTGGTTGCTCATAAACTTGGAAACTTGTCTACATAAAAGAACAAAGTGGCACCTTACATTTCATATACCAAGCACCAAGCTAACGCTGATCAATAGCAATAAGCAATATTAATATTGCTGTGTATTTCTGATAATCTGAAAATATTTAAAAATTGTTGAATAAAAATGGCTAAGAAGAAAACCAAAATATTGGCTTGGAGAGCCAATTTTTGTGGTTATATACATATTTGAGGACTATGAATGAGGATGGAAGCTTTCTAGTGTGTATAATATTACAGGTGGAGTGCGTGTGTATGAATGCATCACATGTGTGGGTGTGCACAAACACATGAAGCACGGTAAAGAAAGAAGAGGTAAACAAATGAAGGAGTAGTCACTTTTGTGTAACTTTGGTGTTCATAATTTCCACCAGTAATTCTCATCCAGCTTAAAAATAATAAAACATTTGTTCATAGTGACTGCTACTCTGAAAAAAACCAAAAATTATGTCTACCTTCTTTTATGCTGAGTTATATGTTCAAAAAATGAGTCATTATTTCTGTTCAAATATAATGGCTGGCATAAAACTTAATTCTCAAACTGCCTAATATGTAACAGAGAAAAATTGTCTGGAGGAATGAAGGTAGACTAGGAGTGCATGTAAACACTATATTTGACCACAGGGAGAAGGTTTATATTTAACACAGATGAGGAATACACAAAAACAACATCAGTAAATTTACTCTTTCCATCAGAAGGAAGGTAGTATTTATTTGTTGAGATAAGAATTTGTGAATTCAGTTATTAAACTTATTCATTAATAATCATCATATGTGCATAGCATGTTAACATAATTGACACTAAAATGTTGTTAACTTGATTAGTTCATATCAATTGGAAGCAATTGGGGAGTTGTGTGATAGACTAGGATTTCAGTTCTTGATTACAGAGGAGAACGGAAAAGGAGCCCATTTACCCTCTAAAAAGCACTGCTATTCTTAGGGAAAATCATCTAGCATTATGATATACAATCATAGAGAAAATCAAATTCTGAAATTCCTTTTATTTTGAGACAGGGTCTCACTAAGTTGCTTCATGCCTGACTTAGTCAAATACTGAATTTTTTTTTTCATTTTTCTTCAATGAAAGCTAAATGTATTTTAATTATATATGAAAACATTTTTGGTTTTGATATATTTTTTAATATTTCACAACTCACTAAATGTCCTGTGGTTAAATAAACTGCAGAATGGTAGGTACTTTTGTGGAGATTCTATTCTCAATGATTAGCAAATAAAGTGGAAAATGCCTGGTATTTTCTGTGGCCAAAATATTTATATTTTCCTTACCCCTACTCCAACACCAGATTCTTATGTTGAAATCCCAATGCCCAAGGTGATGTTTTCAGGAGGCAGGCCCTTCAGGAGTGACTAAGCCATATGGTAGAACCCTCATGAAGGGGATTAGTGTCTTTTTGTAGAAGCCTGAGAAAGTCCCTTGCTGATTCTATCATGTGGGGACATAGAAAGAAGGGCCATCCAGGCACCTTACAGCCAGCTCTCATCAGGTACTAACTCTGCTGCTATCTTTTTCTTCAAATTCCTAGCCTCCAGAAATGCAAGAAATAAACTTCACAGGTATAGGGTACCAGTGTATGGTATGTTCTGACAGCAGCCCAAATGGACTAAGGCAGTATTATATGAGCCCTCTGTTTTATTAAATAGATCTATAAAATATGCCTTTAATCTTACAGACCATCTAAAAAGGATTTATTTTCATGACCAATTCACAGATATTTCAATTTCAGTCTCTTATGGAGTGTATTAATAAAAGAAATTGTCCTACAATTACTTTTATTGGTCCACAATTTATTGACCTTATGAAACTTTGTACACTTGACTTGCTTTGTCATTTCCTCCTTCCTAGTCCCTGGAAACCATTGCTCTACTCTCTGCTTCTGTGAATTTTACTATTTGGATTCCTCATATGAGCAGTACATAATATCTGTCATGTATTTATAAAATGATTCCTCTGGGATGATTTCTCCGGGTACCACATTTCCTATTAACCGAACTTTATTTTAGAAATTAAGTATAACTAATTGAAATGACACAGCTTTTTAAAAAAATTCATGAAGCAAAAGTAGTCTCACACCTAAATGCTCCTTTCGTGTGTATTCATTCTTCTGTTCAATGATCAGTCCAATGTTTCAATGCACATAATGCATGTCAAAACCTTAGTACCATTCTCTAGATGAGAACAAATAACTTACTAACCTTGATCCATTTTATTGGGAATACTCTGATTAATTTGTCTTCATATGCATTTCTCTCTTCAGTCTTGGCAAAAGCTTCATAGCAGGACCATAAATTATGCTGATTTTCTTTGTAAACCATCCTGCTTTTTCATTGGAGATATTAATTTTTTTAAATGTAAGCTAATTTTTCTCATGTTATTCAAAAAGGAAATAGTATTCATGCTGTTTTTATAGAAGTAATAAAATACAGATAAAATAAATGAGTTCACTCAGAAATATAGAATAATGTAATATTTTCATTTAGAGATGAATGAGTCAGGTTTGGAGGTCAAGAAATGGTGACATTTTGGGCCAAAAGCTGATGTTGCACACACATGCAGCATTCAAGTAATATAAACTATATCCTCAAATTAGTAATTTGTAGTTTTAAATAGTATTACAACAAGATGAAACTATATTTAAGTAATTCAATCACTAATTAAGCCCAATTTCCAAATGAGCAATCAAATTATGTTTATTTCTTTCCTTGATCATAAATCGTTTAAGATTCAGTTTCCACAATATATTCAATAGAAAACCAAAATATAAAAGTTGAACTACATTTGAGAAACTACATTACAATGTTATTGGCTTCCCCAGTGCTTCTTGCTACTTCACCCTTTGTATATGTAGTTATGCCTCAGTTTTTCTTAAAAAAGGTTTTTGGATGTTCCTTAAACATGTGCAGGAATAAAAATGACTAAGAGATGATGCACACAAATTTTAAGTTTTATTTAACTTTGATCTTAAACAATGGCTTCTTGGGCATGGATTGGTACTTTTATTTCAGGGGTCACTTTATTTGGAAATATGACTATACAAGTTATAGTTCCCACAACACAGAAATGTACATTTACCTTTTTCTCAAAAATTTGGGAGAGCATGGTTTTTGGAATTGTTCCTGAAAGCACAGCAAACAACTGAAGTGTATCTTCCTGGCTCTTTGTCCTTTTAAGTTGTGCTGGAGGAAATATTATGGAGTTGTCCCTGGGACCAGGTAAATACTTACGAATGTAAATGAGATCCAGATACTTTGAAAGGGACCACTTTAAGAAAGGGGCCTGACAAGATGAGGAAACCTTTATAAAAATGGGTCTGTGTAAGGAACAAGTTCTGAGTATAGGAAGGGAGGAGAATTTAGAACAAGTTAGCAGGGGAGAAGAAGCAACCCCAAGGGAATGTGCAGTAGGAACACCGCAGGGGAGGGGTGGATGTAGGTATTAGAGAAATTCTCCAGAAAGCATTCAAAAACAATTACATATATGCAAACACACACGTGTACGTGCCGTCCCCCCCCACGAAGACTTAGAACTGACATTTGGGCACCCAGAGGGCAGATTACAGTAGTATTTGAAGGTAATGAATTTTGGTCATCTCCTATCAACCTCTTCCACCTATGCAAGGGCTTTGTCATGCCACTTATTCAAAATTTACAATTGTAGGCATGTTGTCTAATTCAGTATACAGAAATTCAGCTCTAACTTTGGACCTTCCATTCCTTATAAAGGCTTCTGGGCATGTAAAAATTATATTAAATAATTTTGTGTCCTTTTTACTTGATCTGTCTTATGTCAATTTAATTGTTAGTACCCACTGGGAAAAAAAATGTAAAGGCTAAAGGTTAAAAATTTGCCTTCACTGAACTTTGAATTACATGAAATTTTATATTTCTTTCTGGACTTTTAAATCTAGAACCTAACTGCTGTAAACTTGAATGTGGTTGGCAAAGGAACAGAGTCACTTTGTGTTATCAAGGCTTGTGTTTTTCCTGTTCAAGAGCAGGGAAAGAAGATTTGAGAGATGAGTATATGGAAATATCAGCATATTACCATAGAAGAAAACCATATATGCATCCCTAAAGTATGTACTATGGTTTAAATTTACATTAATATGTCTTTGCAAAAAGGATGTGATGTTATAGGTTTGTTTGTGAATCTGAGTGTGTGTGTGTGTATGTCTTAATTCTATCCATAACCTGTGGGCTGAGTGGGAGTTAGCTAGAATTATTCCACCTTATAGGACCAGTTATTACCATTACTCACTTTATATCTACAATCAACATCAATAGATTGCAAATTAACATGATGATATGTTAATATATGGTCAGACAAGTATTTTTCATTGTTGTATACAGTGGTGTATAAAGCATGTCATTTTTCTATAAGCACAGAAACATTCACACCTTCACATATCAGGGTATACAAATACAGAAGTTCATATCAGAGTACTTTGGGCAGGCATTTTTTATTAGCGTGAATCAATTATACACATTAATGGAGCTGAATGTAATATTTCTATACATGCATATAGCATCCACTGATCAAATTTGACTTTTCATTTCCACTCTCCTCTGAACATCCTCATCAATCTCTAGTCATTTCTGCTCCACTTTCTGGTGGACAATTTTAGCTTGCACTTATGAGAGAGAATATGTGATAGTTACATACTGAACTTTTAAGTATGATTTCCTAGATTAAAATTCTGGAGTCTGTTTTAAAACTGTTGATTCAGAGGTTACTTGGGCCTCTTGACTCCCATTATGTGAATCCGGCTTGTAGATTATTGTAGTATTGTCTCACTTGGGTCTTTCATGTGAGGCACTACTGGACTGCTTAAAGGGGCTGGAATTAAGACTTCATAAAGCTTATAGAAATGAATGACCCTTTAATTCCATCACTCTGTGAATAAGTGTATGTATTGCAGTGTGTGTGGATTTATTTTAAGAATAATTGTTGGGTGAGACTCATGGTTCACATCCACCTCAAACTATCTGGAAGTTCCTCCTATTTATTAAAAAAGTTAAAGTGTATGTGACCAAATTAAGTTACTTTTATGAAGACAATTAGTCTTCGTTTTGAGACCAAAGAAAATTTTTCTTCTTTTCAAACTCTCAAGAGCACAGCTCAAATCATTTCACTTCACTAACTAAACACCCTTGTTGGCTTGTCTTTGCTGAAAGAGTAAAGGTTGAACAGTTTGTTTAGCCTTTGTTCTGATGTCCAAATCCCATTACAAACTGGCCCAACTTTACTGTCTTTTCTTCCAATCTCAGCCTCCCACAATCCAAGGTCTATCTACATTGTTTTTCACTTAACAACCATCTGTGGAACAACCACCATGCACCAGATGTTCTGTTGTGTAAATCAGAAACAATCTCTGATTTGAAGAATGTAGAATCATATGAAGGGAGTTAGCCTAAGAGACTCATTTATAAACTATTCTTTTAAATATATGAAAAAAAAATCTAGCAACTCAGAAGAATGATTGAATATCTCTTGTGGTTTCTGGATTGGATTTATAGGCTAATTTTTGTTACTATCCAATGAAAAATAACTCAGAAGATAAAATCCATTGGCATTGTTCCCCAAGTAAAAGTAGAGAAGGATAGGATGTCATTAAGAGTAACTGCTTCCGTAACCACAGTGTCTTTGAATATAGAATCTTTAGCTCTGTTCCAAACAGATGGCTAAATATGACATCCCTCAGTAGTTATATAACTATAAATTTATGTCCAGGTCCTATCCCTACATGAAATGAAAAACGGAAACATGAAAGACCGTAATAAATCAGACAAACTTTTCCAATCAGAGACCATGAAGGAGCTTCTGTAAACAGCCCAAGATTAGCCACCCCCTCCTCCCCCTACAAGTTAAGTAAAATTTTTATCTTTAGTGGGAGGAAAAGAAAGACTTGGCATTGCCTTGGGGACACATTAAGTTTCTATATGAGGCTCAGTTTCCGTGTATTTCAGCTTCAAATGGATATGAAGACCGGAAACTAGAGAGCAGAGGTTAAGGCCAGAGTTTGTTAGACTTTGTGAACTGAGAATGATTACTTGGTTGTGGGCCCAGCTTCATGTGACCAGGCCTTAACCAGACAAGAAGGAAAGCTAAAGTGAGTCTACCACAAATAGTAACGCAACTATCATTGCTACTACCCAATGCTATTATAGACATCCATCACTGAAGAGTGGGGCATTTATAGTCACCCATAACTGAACAATTCGTATATGTATGTATTCAATATATACATATATATACAACCTAGAGCCAAGATGAACAAAGTAACATAAGATTAAATAAAGTACAAGATTAATTGCAATCTGGAAACATGGTAATCACAGGATGAGCGAGGCTGCTGTTGGCACAACTTGGCATGCCACTTTACAGTAGACATTGTTTTTTTTAAGTAGAAGGGATATATTCTAGAATAATGGTAGAGCTGGGGATGACTCAGTGATAGAGTACTTGCCTCATATGCACAAGGCCCTGGGTTCTAACCCCAGAACTGAAAGAAAAAAAGAAGATAAAAAGTAGTGACAAGTATATCCCTAAGCCAGTAGCATAGTCATTTATTGTCATCACCAAGTTCTACTACCGCACCTCCTTGTAGGTGGTATGCTTTCATAGGACCGGCAGAGCAACAGGTTACACAAGTGACACGCTCCAGCATCACCACACACGTGTGCACATTGTGCAGCTCTGTGACATTACAATAGCTGAACTACAACGTCAGTAGGGGATAAGAATTTTTTAGTTCTAGTATAATTGTCCAGAACCACTATCATATATGTGGTCCATCACTGAACAAAATGTCTTTAGGTGGCACATGTTCTTCTATTCATCCTTACCTTCCACTACTTCACAACATGAATTTTCTACACTATAGTCAGGTATCATCGCTCTCCTACAAAACACTGGAAAGATTTTTACCACACATATCACTGAGAACTCTTTATCTTGCAAGTGAAGGCTGAGTCAACTCAAACTAAGAATAACCAATAAAGAATTTATTGGCTCCAATTGAAATACTTTGAAGGCAGGTTGGCTCCACACAGTTTAAATTTGAGAAACAAACTATGTCATCAAAGAGTAGGAAAGGGATAATTCAAGAGACAGCCAAAGTTTTTATACTGGAAGAAAAAGCTATGTGTGCATGGCTGACACAAAAGAAAGGAGCAAACATGCATACACAGACACACACATGAATACTTCAGGACTCCATGTTCTATGTCCACACATGTCATTCCCTTCCCCAGGAATCCCTCATCCTTCCTTATAAAAATTCTGTTGCTCTTTAAATTTCTTTCCCAAAGTTTCCTTTGACCACATTTATCTTCTGAAAGCCCAGAACTAAATCTTCATCAGTATCTTTCCAGCAGCATTCACATAATGAATAGTTCCCTCATTTGCCCCAATTACAAACATCATGCATATGTAGCAAGGGCTAATTTTGTTTGGTCTACAACACTAAAGATGGTATAATATACAGTATAACATAGAATGTTAGTTTTCCCAAATAGTTGAGCAGATTTACATTAATTTATTATGTAACAATAATTATTTAAAATTATGATTTGACTTTCTAGAACCATGCTAAATTCCTTCGTCTTCCCTAAGAAGACTGACAGGGAGGCATATTTCTCTCTCTTGCTTTGCTGGACTTGAATTGTGAAAGCTGAAGTCAACCCGGAGGCACTGGGGTTCCAACAGGTGAGTAGGCTTCAGTGGAATGCTATGGAAAACAGGATGTGGAAGAGAATGTGATATCTATGGGAAAAAAGGACAAGAGTGCCTCCAATAGGGATCAGGACTAAAATTGTGGCCAAGGTAGGAGCAAGGAGGTGCAAATGTGAGAAAGAAGCAGGAAGGTTGCCAAGAATAAATAGATATTATAGTACAGAAATGGGGTAGTTAAGCCCTGGAAGATAATTTTCTCAAGTTTAGCTGTCTGGAAATGAAAATGCTTTGTAAGCATTGAAGGAATGAAGGGATGTCTCCTTTCAGACTCAAAAAAGCAGAGGCCTTGCTTTTTTTTTTAATAAATTCTTTTATTTGAACAATTTCTTGCATTTCTGTAGGTCCCACACTCTATCGCTGACTCATGTACAGCAAAAACATAGATTGGAATTCCCTTACCTTAACTCTGTGACAAAATAATCAGTTTCAGTTCAAATCTGTGTACTCTGATATGTATTTTATGGAGTTGATAGAGCTCTACTTTGTTTTAATTAATCCTTTGGAGAATCCTGAAAAAAATGAAGTAAATCTGGGCTGGGGATATGGCTCAGTTGGTAGAGTGCTTGCCAGTCAAACACAAGGCTCTGGGTTCTATCCCCAGCACCATTAAAAAAAGTTTTCTTTATTTTCAAGGCTAAAAATATTTTTTCTTAAAAAAATGATTAAGATCTTTGTTTTTACTCTTATGTTTATCAGAAATGATAAAATATGTAATATTTCATTTATAGAAGTTTAGTGATTTCCAGAAACCCGTATCTGGACTCAGCTACTGGATTCACCACTTTCACAAACACTTTTATCTTGAAAATTGTCTCAGTGTTGGCCTTGGCAATGGGGCATGGATTCTGAAATTTCACTACTTGAACCCAGATATTCAGTTAAAAGGAAGAACTATGAAGTGCTTCATTGTGTTTATCTATTATATATTCAGAAAGGAATGCTGAAGAAAACATCTGCAGGGCAGATAAAAGAGAAAAATATTTTTTCAATGTTAGTGGAAAATAAACCAACAAATGATGAGATAGGATGACTACATTACCAAAGATGGTTAACCCAAACTCCCAGATCTTTGTCTTTTTGGAATTAACTGTAAATCACTCTCAAGGGAGCTTTGTCTAAAAGTCATGTAGTTTGAGAAGTTAATTAGGAGACTCAATACAGTGTCTGTTTATAAGTACTCATGAACATAGGTACTTTTTAGTTTTCAGGTTTGATGTGTACCTTTTCTTCTCACACCATCTCATATGAATAACCTAAGAATTTGGGGAGTGAGAGATCACAAAGAGTAACATAAGTAGGCAGCACACTGGAGAAAGGAATGGGAAGACATCTCATACCCACTAAATATGTACTCCATGCCCTTTTCCTGAACAAAGCATTTTCCACATATGTTCTCAATCCCATAATTAATTCTGCAAAGTAGATATCCCACTGAAAAAAAACAGAGAAGTACTAAGTAAACTTGCACAAGTTCTAAAATCTACTCTGTGTCAGAGTTCTACCATAGCTTTTTATGAAAAGCTCCATGCCATGTATTTAAATCAAGATAACCAGTAAGAGTTAGATACCAAAGGGTTCAATAATCCAGTGAATCACAGATTGACCTCTGTCCTTAGGTGTCTAATCTTATATATTGCATTTAGAATAATGGCATATATAAGACTTCAGTTGCAGGGATTATTTTATTTAATTGTTTGAAACAATTTCATCAGATAGGGATTTTTATACTCTTCATATGTCACAATGCATATGAAGACATAGAAACAGACATTTAGTTGAATTCATACAACCAATAATTTGCAGAACATACTCTCAGTGCTAGTGTTATGATTTAGATACTAGATGCCCCCCCAAAGCTATGTGTGAGACAATGCAAGAAGGTTTAGAGGTGAAATGATTTGGGGTATGAGAGCCTTAACCCAATCAGTGAATTAATTTCCTGATATTGGGATTACCTAGTGGACACTGGAGGCAGGTAGGGTGTGGCTAGAGGAGGTGGGTCCTTAGGGCATGTGTTTGGGTTGTATTTTGTTCTTGTGCAGAGTGCTCTCTCTCTCTCTCTCTCTCTCTCTCTCATTCCTTGTGCAATGTCCTCCACCACACTCTTCTGCCATCATGATGTTCTGCCTCACCTTAAGCCCCAAGGAATGGAGCTAGCCTTCTATGGACTGGTGCATCTAAAACTGTGAGCCCCCAAGTAAATTTTTCCTCCTCTAATTGTTCTTGTCAGGTTTTTTGGGTCACAGTAATTAAAAGGCTGACTGAAATAGCTCATCTGACTCTAGGATCTACCTCTCTAATTCTCTCTATGAAATGATTTAATTTATATCCAGATAATCTTCATTCTTGCTAACAACTCCCCTTTTATATGAATCAGTCAATGTATAATTATAATATGAAGCTCAGAATTGTATGGATATTCATGTCATAGGCTTTTGGATTTACTTATGAAAGGTAGAAAATAATATTAAACCTGGGATTATCATGGTAGTTTTTATTTCCTACTGATCAACTGAAACAAGAATCATCTGCCTAGAATTTTCAGAGGATAAAACAAGTATATTGTACTTTTGAGAACTCAAAATTATATATAGGAAAAAGCAAAAGGCAAGCAAAATTAAAGCTGATATACAAGAATGTGTAACTTAAATGCAAACATGGAAAAGGTCTGCAGTTCATTGGTTATAACAGTAAGCAAAATACCACTATTGTCCATAAAAGGAGACACTGACTCTAAGGACAAGTAAAGATTTCTTCATCATTCTTGAGGAGATGAAAAGTAGCTCCATGTCATGCAGCAGAGTGAGATTTGCCCAACAGTGATGGCAGGTGAGACCACTATAACAGGAAGCTGGGAATCAGAAACTAGTAACTAGATTTTCCAGAGGTCAAATTTATATTAAGCAATAAGCACTCAAAAGTACAGTAGGTTTTCAGGATTTCATGGATTCTTCCAATAAAGAGGATTATTATTTTTAATCACATGACTATGAAAGTATTTAGACACTCTTGGAAAGAGTTTCCAAGGGTGTCTTATCCAAGAGCCTTGTTTTCAAATAAAGAGTGGGATGCAGAGTGCCTTTGAAGAATTGTCCTATTGCCTACTCTCAGTCCAGGTGTCCTACATGGAATTTGTCCCACTGCAACCTTCTGGTGAACCTAAGACAACAGACAGGGCACAGAACTGGACAGAAAAAGCATAACAGTATCCTTTTCCCATTGAAACTGAGTGATTACCAGTGTTCTTCCAAGGTCAAAGCAGAGGTAGCAGATTTGCAATCTAAGCAAAAGCAGCTGCTCTCTAAAACTGGTTGTACCTATGTCTATTTTTACATGCTGCATTATCAGATTGTGGTATGATTATTTTCCTGAAAACAGACCCAAACCTATTTCTCAAGACAATGTAATGATTCTGTGACTTGCAAAAGTGTTTTCAACAGACCTCTTTAGATTTAAACAGGCAGAGATATTGACTGTCAACTACTGACCCTGATTTATAGAAATTGTTTCTCTATCATATGATTTTCTCCCTCCTGCTTTCCAACATTTTGTTATTGTTAACATAGCTTTTGTACACATATCTTTCTCTCCTCTTTTACTGTGAGCTTTTTGATGCCCCATGACTTATTATTATTATTATTATTATTATTTTACAGTGCTGGGGATTGAACACAGTGCCTTGTGCTTGCAAGGCAAGCACTCTACCAACTGTAATTATTCACCTCTTTTTTTCTTCATGCTAACTCCAGTCTTCAAAATGTGGATGGATTGTGCTGCTATAAACATTGATGTAGTTGCATCATTGTGGTATGGTGATTTTAAATCTTTTGGATATATACTGAGAAGTGGGATATCTGGATTATACAGTGTTTCCATTCCTAGGTTTTGAGGAATCTCCATATTGCTTTCCAGAGTGTTCCCACCACCAATGTATGAGTCTCCATTTTAAAATTTTTTTAAAAATTTAGTTTAGTTTACGTTATTTTTCTATTTGTTAATTTTTATTTGGTATTTATCCACATCTTTGCCAACATTTATTGTTATTTGTATTCATAGCAGAAAGATGAGTAGAGGGAAAGGAGGAAGTACTGGAGGGGGAAGGAATGAAAGGGGAAAGTACTAGAAATTGAGTTAGAACAAATTATATTCCAGACTGAATTAGAACAAATTATATATTCCAAAACAAATGTATTTATGTAAATATAAAATGTAAATTTATATTTTGATATAAATACAAAATTACATCAAAAATGAATCCTATTGTTATATATATCTAAAAAGAGGCAATGGGCAGGGAGAGTGATGGAACACCTCTGTTTGCCTAGTGTTTTTGCCTTCCATGAATCATTCTTTCTGCAATAAAGTGGAATGAATTCACTTATGGAAAATATTTCAAATAAAAAAAATTTGACAAATGTGATATCTACAATTATTTTTGAATATAATAAATAGTCACTTACATGTATTTACCAGTTTTTGTTCATATGGAATTTTGGTAGGGAAGAGAGTTGTGAGATTGTAGGATTGGGGAGATCAATAGCAACAAAAAATAGTGCTAAAGATTTCTATCTTCAACACCTTGAACGTTTGTATGCTGAGGACCTAATGTTTTCATGTGGGCCTTTATACTATCGTCTCAGCATAATGAAGAGACTGGAATAAAGAGGGTTCTCAAGATGCTGTGAGAGACAAATGTAGTCCTGAAAATTCTCAGATGTCAAAAACCTGTATTTACTGAAGGACTGAGGCATGATTTACCTCCCCAATGTCAAATTTCATGTATGATGTTTCTCTTTTAAGTGGTAGAATTCCGTATTTTAATTTTTCTCATTATAAAGATAATATATGATTAATCAAGGATATTTGGAAAACATAGTAGAGAAAAAAAGATAAAATTTATCATCATCTTATCCCTCAGGACTAATAGGATGTACTCTTTTGGTACGTCATCTATTTCTTATACTGCATTTGCGTATGAAATCTCATATAATCTTAATCACCTCTACAAAAATTCTGTTTGTATGAAAATAATTTTCTGCCATAAATATCTAATGTTCTGACACATACATTTTCCAGTGTCAATAAACTTTTTCATAATTTCTCTTTTATAAGTTTCTAAAACATTCTTTCATAGAGTATATATATTTCTTTAATTTATTTTTTTTTATTCATGGTACACAAATGGAGTACAGCTTTTGTTTCTCTGGTTGTACGCAAAGTAGAGTCACACCATCTGTGCATTCATACATGTACACAGGGCAATGGTGTATGTCTCATTCTGTTACTATTATTACCCCCCCACCCCAACCACCCCCATCCCTTCCCTCTATGCAATCTATACTTCCTCCATTCTTGCCTCCCTTCCACCTCGCATTATGCATCATCATTCACTTATCAGAGAGATCATTTGGCCTTTGGATTTTGGGGATTGGCTAATCTCACTTAGCATGACAGTCTCCAACATCATCCATGTACCTGCAAATGCCATAATTTTATTCTTCTTTATGACTAATAGTCCACTGTGTATATATACCACAGTTTCTTTATCCATTCATCTATTGAAGGGCATGTAGGTTGGTTCCACAATCTAACTATTGTGAATTGAGCAGCTATGAACATGGATGTGGCTGCATCACTGTAGTAATCTGATTTTATGTCCTTTGGGTATAGGCCAAGGGGTGGGATAACTGGGTCAAATGGTGGATCCATTCCAGGTTTTCTAAGGAATCTCCACATCACTTTCCAGAGTGGCTGCACCAACTTGCAATCCCACCAGCAATGCATGAGCGTAACCTTTTCCCCACATCCTCACCAACACCTGTTGTTGCCTATATTCTTCATAAAAGACAATCTAATTGGGATAAGATGAAATCTTAAGGTGGTTTCAAATTGAAAATCCATAGGCAGCAAAATGAAACTAAACCCCTATTTCTCACCCTGTACAAAACTCAACTCAAAATGGATCAAGGACCTAGGAATCAGGCCAAAGACCCTGCACCTAATAGGAGAGAAAATGGGTCCAAATCTTCATCATGTTGGCCTAGGACCAGATTTCCTTAACATGACTCCCAAAGCGCAAGAAATAAAAGCAGGAATCAATGATTGGGATAGAGTCAAACTAAAAAGCTTTTTCTCAGCAAAGGAAACAATCAGCAATGTGAAGAGAGAGCCTTCAGAGTGGGAGAAAATCTTTGCCACACACACTTCAGATAGAGCACTGATCTCCAGAATCTACCAAGTACTCAAAAATCTTTACACCAAGAACACTAATAACCCAATCAATAAATGGACCAAGGAAATGAACAGACACTTTACAGAAGAAGAAGATCTACAAGCAATCAACAGATTTATGAAAAATTGTTCAACATCTCTAGTTATATGGGGTATATTTTATAATCATTTGGTGAATTCAGTAGTGACTTAAGTTGTTTTCCATATTTCCTATAAACAAAATTAGCTTCTATTCTCTTGCTTATGTAGCTAATAATAAGGGTTTATTTTTTTGTTTCTACAATTACCATGGAAATACTCGGATGTTTCTCATATGTGAAGAGTGAATAACAACCTCATTCACAGGATGTTGCTGTAACCTCCTATTTTATATCCCACTCCAAATATAAATAAATAAATAAATAAATAACATATTGGAATTAAAATGAACTTGATTAACTATAAAGAGAACCTTGAATCTTTTTACTTTTAGGGAGAATAATACAAATTTCAGTGGAGTGCATTTGCTGTAGTTGGTCATAAACTTTTAGCACACTGGCTTCTATACATTAGTTCAGAGCACATCCTTTTCTATTCCCTATCAATGACTCCTAAAATAACTTTTCAATATTGTGGCCACATTATATTACACTAACTATAAGAATCTCATCATAAACTTTTACCATAAAACTGTATTGTACAAAGTTATGGATAAACCAAGGTGCAAAGGCCTCCTCTAAATCAGAGAGTAAAAATTGTTTATCTGGGATCAGGAAGACATGATACCAGAAATCTTTGAGTAAAGATATATATTTATCTCTGTTTCTGGATCTGTATCTACAGAGTTGAGTGAACTTCGGCTAGGTAATATGCAGTAATGTAATGGCCCTTTACCAATACTTCCATTAGCACTTCCTTGTATAGATCAGAAGGGAACAATTTTTATTTATCACTGGGAAGTATAATAAATGTTCTCAATTGCTACTAAAATATTTTCTGCAGGCATTTAAGAAAATGATGATAGTTGGAAGTTATTTCACTTTAAAACATCACTTTAGCATTAACTTTTTATTTTACTGTGGCACCCCAAATATGCGTATTATATGACCCTGGATTGCTCCTCTTAAGAGGGAATGAGTTGAAGGGCCTTAGGCAGAGCTATTAAAAGATCAGAGTTTGATTTAGAACTGCCACAAAGGAAGTGAAGCTTCTTATCAATTGGCCCATCTTTGTGAAGTCATTTTAGCAACAAATAATTCAACTCAATGTGTTCATACAGCTCTCTGCTGAATCTCTCTTTGTAGAAGAGAAGTACAGCATATCTCTCATCTTATGGGAATTCATTCTTTCTCTGTTTCATGAAATACAGTGAAAGTCAAACATAACATCTAAAAGATAAAACATTTAAATTCAAAATTAAGTGCAGACAATGTAAATTCTCTTTGAGATCAGTGTTAACAAATGGATATGCTGGACATTCAATGCAGAAAGAATGAGATATCATGTAGAAAGTGTGGCAAGTGGACTTTTTGAAGAGTTTAAATCAGAATCCTTCTTGGGGACATATGTGGGTGCAAAAATTAATAAAAAAAAACATACTATCAGGTGTCTAAATAGATATATAATCATTGAACAGAATTTGGTGCCAAAAGAGTATAGCTGGTAGTAGCTTATGATCAGAAATCATCTAGAGGAATGCCATAATGTAGATACTGCTGCAAGGGGTCCTTCCTGTCATAACTATTAAAGAAAGCCTCAGTTTTTGACTTATCATGTGCATGAACACAATATTAGGAACTTTCAAAATACAGATTTGTGAGTTTTATCCACAGATTTTGCATACAAATGGTCTAGCATGGGACCATAGAATCTTTGTGTATTGAATGTACTCCAGTATTCCTAATGCAAGTGGTCCATGGGCTTTGGCTTTGGCTTTGGGAAAACCAAAGCAGACACTGAATCAATATAAATAGTTGATAAAGGTGGCATTATAACTACCATTAACCTGTGGCAATTGGCCATAGTTACCAGTATCTTATAAAGTTAAAACCTGTAATTCATTCTATCTTTACAAAATCCAAGCTTTGATTAGAAGTTTGGATCCTTCAGAGCAAAACCTCCAATCTCCAGGGAGATGACAGGGGCTGAAGATTGAGTTACAGTCATACATATGCAATGAAATCTCCATAAAAGCTCCAAAATTAAGGCACTCACAGAACTTTTGAGGCAGTGAAAACACCCAGAAGCTGTGAGGGTGCTCTGTGGGCACTGAGGGTCCTGGTTTGGGAAGCTTCCAGATGTTGCTGCATATGTAACCTCATCTGGTTGTTCATTTATAAAGTGTATGATAAACTGTAATAAATACAGCGGTTTTCTGCATTGAATTGTTCTAGCAAATTATTGAATTTTGGGAATAGGGTTGTAGGAACCCTAAACTTTTATCCAAGTTGTACAGAAGTGTGGGAAATTTGGGCCCCCAGTATTTGTGAGTGTCAATCTGAAGTGGAGAACTGAAATTTTCAGGCTGTGAAGTCCTATGCTAACCCTTGTTAGTGGAATTGAACTGTAGGATCCTTAATTAATATGGGAGAGTTAAAGAAGTGAGGTACCTCTCAGAGGTCAGGCTCTTCATTTCCTGAGAAAAGGACGTCATTGCAAAGTCCACATCACGAAATCCCAAACCATCCTCAACAATGGATGAATTACTGACATAAAAATCTATATTTGAAATATGGTAGGTAATTGTAATATTTAACCCATCCACACTTCAAAACATTATTGAGAAATTTAAATGAGTGTAGTATGTCACATGTCTGGCTTCATTAGTACAAAGTACCATAGATTTGTTCTCCTTTTCTTCATTATTGCTATAATAGCATGGAAATCAGCAAAAGGAGCAGTTGCGCTTATAGTAGAAAAGCAGTAAGAACATTAGGAACTGGTTTTGATAATGAAATGTAAAAGGACTATGCACCTTACAAAATGTATACAAATATTATTCTTTTTCTTCATAGTTTTGTTGGCGCATTATAATTGTACATAATGATGGTATTTGTTGTCACAAAGTTGTAGCTGCACACAATATGACGACACAATATACTGTGTCATTCTTCAGTATTTGCCCTTTCCTGTATTATAAACAGAAGTTTATCTTTTGATTTTATTTGTTCTAACTAGTTGCACATGACAGTAGAATGCATTTATACATTTTGATAGATCATACATAAATGGAGTGTAATCTCTCATTTTTCTGATTATACATATTGTAGAATCACATCAGTCATGCGGTCATATATGTACATGAGGTAATAATGTCTGTTTCACTCTACTATCATTCCCACCTCCATAACTCTTCCCTCTCTTCACTCCCCTCTACCTAATATAAAGTGACTCTATTCTTCCCTGTCCCCTGCCTCCTTATTGTGATAGAAATATATCTTTACCCATCTTTTTGCTCTTGGCTTTATCTAGCCTAATGTTGTACAATGAAAATGCTCTAGAATTAATTGTTTTTTGTAAAGTCTTTTTACAGCTGCAGGTGGTGTTCAATATCAATCAATATAATCTAGACATATGACAGATGAGGGAAATGACTCAGGAGTGAGGTCAAAGCCTTGCCTAAGGTAACACAGATTCTTGTCGACTGAACAGGACCTTATCCTGACCATTCATTAGAATTCTCCAACTACTTCATCAAAGTGACATAATTAATTTCTTTAAAACCAGATATCCAAAGCACATCACAGAGTTTTATGATATGTTTAATGTAAAAAGTTCTAGAGTCTTAATTATGTGAAATTATAGATTAAATGAAATTAACAGACATTAATAAAGCTGAAGTACTTATGCTCAAAATTCACTTTACTATGTTATGAAACAGGAGAGGGAAGTTATACAACATGGTAAAAAAAACTTTTCAACACTAAATTTTTTAAAAAGTACACTATCAGATAGTGATGTAAGCATGACATATTAATTAAAATATTACTTTTTTGTATTGAAAGTTACATGGCTATAAGTGGGACACCCATGTTTTAGAAGGTAAAATAAATGAAAAGCTGAATGGTCTTGAATTCTTTGGAATCAGTCTTACATATTTCCCACCACTCTGCACTATTTATTTGATTATTTATGTAAGTATTATCTATTTTGTTTAAATATACACTCCCTTATGTATCAAATTAATGTTCATTGTCACAAGTTTATCTTCATGTAATTGACATAGCTTTGAGTATACTTCTGTTTTTTAAATTAAATGATTTTGCTTAGGGGTTCATTACCTAACGGTACTGAGACACATTCTAAAGCAATGTCATGTCTATTTCATGGACCAATGGGTTCATTTTGGACTAGAACAACAACAATTAATAGAAGAGAGATTACAGGTGGGAGTTCCTCAGTGTCTGGCAAGAAAGCTAGGATCTGGAAGCCTTCAGATCAAATGATGCAGATGTAATGTCTCAGTAATAAGTCAGTCTGACTGAAAATTAAGCATCCTTAAAGGTAGGCACAGAAGAAGGGGAAAGGACAACTTTTCAAATATTGCCTGTGTCTGTTTCAGAAAGTACGAGTCAAATATTGCTTCTGTTATATTATATTGATCACAACATGAGCAGGGTATTGGTTTCCTAATTTTAAGATTTCTAAACATCAGGTAGAGTCAATCATCAGAAAGTCATAAAAGTCAAAGATATGATTATGTTCAAGGAAATTTACACAAATTATTGGTGCATAGTAGATTATTTCAAGATATTAAATATATCTTAAATTATTAAATATCTCTGAATGAGTGGTAACTACTGCATTTATGAATGTATAATTTGCTTTTCTTTGCTCCTCACATCAGACATAAGAAACAGATTGCTATACATGTCAAGCATGTGTACTACTGATCTCACAGGGGGAAATAACTCATTGCTATACCACAAATGACTTACCATCCTTATTGGAAAAACCACAGGAATAGCACAATATCTAAGAGAATTAAATTCCAACCTAGATTGCATGCCTTTGAAAATATCTGTCATCCATTATTACGAGTATGGCCTAGGAAAAATTAGTCTGTTGTGCTTTGATATTTTAATATGGGAATGATATTACCTAATCCTTCATAGTGAACTGGTAAAATGCTGGGGTTAAATGTGTATATAACATATAAGTATATGTATTTATATAAAATTTATAGTACTCTCTGGCACATAAGGAATGCTATATATGTGTTAGTGATCATGATCATCATCTTGGTGATCATGATGAACTATTATAGCTTTAAAACTCATTTGAATCACATTTCATAATCCTAAATGGACATTTATATCTTAGTACTGATTACTGCTGAAATGCATTTCTGGAATATAAAGAAGTATTTTTCCCCATGGGGCTTTTTTATGCTTGCCAAATAATGTTGGGTAGAAAATAACAGTGCATTTAGAGAAAGAAAACAGATAAAAGCTTTTTGACTTTTTCCCATTGCCCAACATACACATACAGACATACACACAATCAAACACACAATGTATGTATGACATTTTTCCAATTGCACTATTTTTCTGGATTTGAATTCTCGTTTTGCTGAATGGAGTTTAAGATAAAGGAACACTACTTCACTGACTCTTTATGAGAACAATTGAGAGTTATCTATAAGTCATAATGTAAATGAAAATTGCAAATGCTGTTTTTGCCAACAATGACACATTTCTTTTAGACATTACTGCTCAACTTTCTATGCACTAACGTGCATCTGTATATTTTGTTTTTCCCATGCTAAGAATATGTGCACATGCAGGTTTAAAACATGCTACCATACCTTTGAGATTAAAAGAACATGCTTCTACTACTTCAACTATCATCTTATTTTCATTTATATATGGACACTCCAGCTATTAACTTTTAATCCTGCCTTCAATAAATTAATTTTTAATGAATAAAACAAATAAAACTTGACTGTACAGGAATTAAGGATAAAATATCTAGCATAAAATGTACACTGAAATGTCTAACACTCCAAAAAAATTCCAAATGAAGAGTAATTTCTACATTGGTACTCTTGAGGACAATGTTATCATCAGGTAGCAATTCATGATAATTTCCATATAGTATTTTTGCAAATGAAATACATGTATAACTTGATTTAAACAGTATTTCCTGTAGCAGAAAGATCCTTAAAAAGATACACTGTCATATACTAGTTGGTCATTTAATAATTTCTATTACATAAGCCACAAATTATTGAGAAATGGCACCTTGAAGAAAAACAATCTAGGAAAATAGTAGTCATGGACATATGTAGTATAACAAAGATGCAATGTGGATAATTTCATGTATAGGACAAATATTTTGTTGGTGCATATCAACAGAAAAAATATTCTAGATAGAGATAACAATAGACATGTAGGAAGACAACATTTGATCTCAGTGAATTCTTAATGAATGGAGGCAGGGGGTCAGGGTTATTGGAAATTATCCTGAAAAAAAAATATATGAACTGTTCTTGGAAAGCATAATTCATTCTTATAGAACATGTGTAGGATATAAGACTAAAAAGTTTTGGAAAAATCTATGGATGTGTCAGTCATAAAGACAACTGTTAAAACTAATGAAATGGAAGTGTCAACTCTGACAGAAGGTAAAACATGGTGAAACCAACATGAATATTCAAATTTTGATTAAACTCTCAAGTAATTTGTTCCTAAACCTCTTCTTCCTGTCCAAGTCTACTTTATAAAGCTATTTAGGTTTGTAAAGAACTGACTTCCCTTCTTCGTGAAATTATAGATCTAATATCCAATAAGAGCCTTGGTTTAAGGAAAAAAAAATAACAGCATACAGATTTCTTGAAGTTGAAAGAAAAATTCAAAAAGATGGCTTATATCCTGATGGCAGAACTGCCTCTATTATAAAACAACTCGTCTAATACAAAGTATCTATGAACAACAAATAATTAATTAGTTATAGGACACATAAAAATATTTTCCAATAACCCATTATAAAGAAATGTGGGTGAAATTCTCAAAAGAATCCTCTAGTAGTCAAACTGAATTCATTATGCTTTCTATTATTTTTTCAATGGGGAAAGATCAAACTCTAGTGACAACCAGAGCTGTGAAAATGTGACTTACTTTTTCATTAAATCACACACCCTTCTTTCATGAGGAAAGACAAGTAAATCATCATAATGCAGTTTTATCTTACAGTATTTATATATCATTTATTACATAAATGTTTTCTATAAAACACAGTTAATTCATTGGTATTTCAGAGTTGTTCATTATAAAACCAAGCCTGAGAAATTTTTTGATGAATACGATTAATAGTATAGCATTGTTCCATCAGATCTTCAGATCAACAATGAATGTTGTGATTTTCTTCAACAGTAATTCCTATATGTATAAAAATTTTTCATACTGACTTTTATCAGCACTGTCAGCTCACATGTAATTTAAATCAGGTTAAAAAATAACAGACAAGGGATATTTTCTTGCTTTTAATGAAAATGTAAAGTACATTTATTATCCTTATATAGTTATGTAAAAGAAAACAGAAATATAAGAGATGAGTGAAAGATGGCAGTACTTATTCTTTGCTTTCATGGATAAGATCTGTGATTTTACCACTCATGCCAAACAACATTAAGCCTAGATAGACCTAAACATCAAGAGAATAAAATTCCATTTCACTGCTAACATACTTTTTAGTTCACTGAGTTTGTCTTCACTCTATAAGAGAACTTCTCATCCCTCTATAATTTTTCAAACTATATGTATACATTTTGGAAAAAATAACCAAATAAACTAAAATTGGCATTAGCTGTACACCACAAGGTAGATGGCATCAGCATGTACATCTAGCAGTAACATAGTACAGGTACAAGTTAAGATACTCAAGTATACCCATCTAAAGGTTAGCTTACCAGTGGGGACGGAAGTGGAGTGCTGAAGATCCATATCACTGGAATCACCAGAGAGTTCAGTTAAACAGGTTGAGGTAAAATCAGAGCTGGAAGTCCGCTCATGTCTGAAGCCTTTGGGAGAAAGATAATCCAGTTCAAAGTTTACGGCTGACATTGCAAAATTCTCAAGGAACTATGTAAAGCAAAGTTCACACTACTGAAGTTTTAAAAATCACAGGAAAGGGGAAGAATCACTCTACTTTAATCAATAGCAACTCCAGGCTCTCCTGTAATTATCTTCACTTGGAAATCCAAGAGCGAACTGCAAGTTTTCTGTGTTCACGCCTTTCCTAGACAAGCAACTTCAACAGGATAAATGGATTTTAGAGTTGTTTTTGTTCAAGATGTCTTGTGCCTTTAAGTGAGAGCTGCACTCATCCCCTTTCAGAGAGGCTGCAGTGAAAATAAAATGGGCTAAGTGGAGACATAGGCAATGCTGCAGAGAGATGCTTTTAGTAAGTTGGTACTGAAAGTTCTCATTCACATTTCTCTATACAAGAGATCAGCTGGGTGGGGCCAAGGCCTGTCAAGGAATGCAACTATACTCCACGGGGCAGTTCATCAGGGGAAAGCTTTAATTGGAAGGAAGTTATTCTAAATGCAATTTCCTAGCTGGAGATTGTAAGACTTCCATCCTGCTGCTTATTGAAAGAAGAGTATGATTGTGAAGAGTAAAGGTTTTTTTAAAATTTTTTAAGCTGATGGTAGAATAAATGTGTAGCTTAATAAATACAAAAATATATTTCAAAGTATTAGCAGGCAATGAATAAAAGATCAAAATGATTAAAAATTAGCCACTGATGGGGCTGGTATCATTTATTATTTAGGAGGCAAAACATCTATTCCTTTTGAGTAACTTGGGTAGAAAGTTGTATTGGTCATCCCCCGAAGTTTGATTTTGGATCTCACTTTTATTCACCTTCTGTACCTTAGTTTGTGAATCCAGTGATGTGCACAAGGGCATGCAACCTGATGGTTTTCCAGATATCAATCTAGCAAAAGTCATCCTTCATTTTATAAAGCCAAACTAGATGAGGTTCAAATTAGTTTTTTGATGGTTTAACTTAATCCATGATTTATTCATTAATCTATTTCTTCATTATTGACTCTGTATTAGATATTAACATAGGTATTAAAATACCTAGTCAAGGTCTCTGGAAAGAATGGAAGCATGATTCCTTCTTAGTAGGAAGGAGAACTGTGACCAATTTGGGGATTTTATTGTGATTATGGCATTATGTATGGCAATAGATGTGTTACGAGTGAGAATGACAAACTTAATGCATTTTTACTTTCTTGGCTAAGCGATATTTGAGGAAGTGCATATGTAAGAAGTGTGCAAATCTTTTATTGTTCAATGCAGAATTTATTCTGATTGTCTTACTCATAGTCATTTTAATTAAAGAAGTAAGGAAATAAAACTGACCCTCTGTTTCACATGGCTTTATAGAGGCAGGGGAAGGATATCATTCAGCAGCATGACCATCCAACAAAATGTGCTATATAAACCACAATCTGTGGCAGAGGCATAAAAATCTTTTGACTAAAAGTCTAAAATAATCAAGATGCACTGGTAATTATATAACGCTTAGATAAGAAGTTGAGAAAAGTATAAAAATTATAAAGGATTTCTTAGCTTGAGGAAAAGATGATTGATAGGTGAGAATGCAAATATAGGAAAACACATAAATAGTAAAAATGCGGTTTAGGGAATTAGAGTATGTTTTAGAAACATAAAACAAAGGCCTTATAATTCTCAGTTGAAATATCTGTTATAGCATGTGGTACAGGGTACTCTCTGAAAGACAGTCAAAATAGTTTAACTTAAGAGTAGGTCAAGGACATTGAGCTACCAGAAAATGCCAACCCTTTGTGTAGTAATTTTTTCATTGCTGAGACCAATATTTCTGAGAAAAGGAAATTAGAGGAAGAAACGTTTATTTGGGGCTTATGGTTTCAGAGATTTGGTCCAGGCTCAGTCAATTCCCTTCCTCTGAGGCAGAATATTATGGCCAAAGGGTGTGGTGGAGGAAAAACACTAATTTTAAGGCCACTAGGAAGAGGAGAGAGAGAAGAAGGGGCCAGAGGTATATCTGTATCTATATATCTATATCTATATCTATATCTATATCTATATCTATATCTATATCATCTGTATCTATATAGTGCCAGGCCATGTCCCAGTGAAATACTGCCTCTGGCCATGTCCCATCTACCAACAATTGTCTCCCAGTAGTCCATTCAGATTGTTAATCAATCAAATGGTGAGGTTACAGGTTTCTTAATTCAATCTTTTCACCCCTGAACATTGCAACATTGCCAAACACATGAGTTCTTTGGGGCAGGGGAGCAATTTTAGAACCAAACCATAATACCCTCTACACATCTTCTACAGTTGCTCAAATCCCTGAAGTGCTCCCTCTTCAGGTGATGCTTTAACAAATGTCGTCACTGGGAAATGTGATATCTGGCTTGAGAGCTACCATTAAAATCATCTGAGAGATGACCTCTAATAAAACCCCAAAGTAGTAACTACTGAAATCTCAGGGTAGTCTCATTCTCTGTAACAGTGATTTGTAAATGTTTTAGACCTGAGGACATCTTGAATAAGAGAATATTTATTCAGTTATCCCTTCCTCTGTACAAATGATATTATTGTATTTTGGGTATAAATATATAAAAATGAAATAAGCGCAATAATGACATAATTATTTGAAACAATCATTTAAACATTAAGTTTTATTAATTGAATGCATATGTATACATATATATGTATGTATGTATTCCTTTGGAATTTCACTCATGTATTTGTGAAAGAACGCTAATTTCTCTGTGGCAACTGTTAATATGCAGGTGGATTTATAAATCTCACACAATTAGATGATCTGGCCTATATGTCCATAAATTAGAAATTACTATTCTATGGTATATAAGAAGTAAGTTTTAACTGATAAATATAAGTTTTGTTAACAAATGTTAATACTTAAGAATAAGATTCCTGGGCCCTTCTCTATTCTTGGTGTCTCCACAGAACCTCTTGCCTTCCACCCAGCCCCCAGAGACCTCAAGTCTTTAGAGAGGTATTTTCCATGAAATTTTATCTAGCATTGTAATTAGAACAGCTTTTCTACAAATCTTAGGTAACACCAGTGTCCATTTTTCACTTATGTTGTCTTCTTGATTCCCAGAGTTCCTCCAATTATTCTTTTTGAGAATGCAAACAGAGATGGTGGGAAATGTCACACAGAAATATACTTCCCTTTTATTGGTCTAGCTGCAAATATTTTTCTTTCAATCTGGATCAGTTTGTCTCTGTTACTTTAGTAACCATTCCCTTGCTAGTGGTTACAGTAAATTCAGGCTTCTAGTTCCCCATTCCTTTAGAAATTTAAGCTACATTTGTAAACCTTTCTCCTTGTCAGGCATGTTTTATTTTGATATCATCTATCTTGGGTTCTCTTAACAATTCAAACTTACTTTGTGTTATTGTAAACATAGTTAAACATTGTGAATGATGGCAACTTTAGCAAAACCATGACAATGTATTTTAAAACAAGAATAATATGCTTATTTCTCAGTTTTTGGTGTATTTACAGGTACTCAAATAAGCAAGTTTTAGAAATGTAAGCTAGACGATATATTCTCGTTATCCCAGATACTTTGCTCTCCCAAGCATTGCATGAAACAATTCATTAGACATGTATTTATTATACTTCTAGTTTCAGCATGACTTAGAGCCCCATGTTTATTCCCAGTGCTCTCCCACAGAATGTCATTGAAATAACTGAATAAGAAAAATAAATTAAATCTATGAGTGGTAAAGAATAAAGTATCAACAAATTTTGCAAATTCTGAAATATGTGGAGGAGGTGAGTGCTGAATACACTGAATAGTGGTCAATTCCAGGAAGACCTTTGCTTAGAACAATCATAACCCCCCAAACCCCATCCATCTCTCAGTTCAGAGCAGGAAGGTAAGGACATGATGTACTGCTTTGTCCTTTACATCATTTGATTTTGACTGTGTACTAGAAACCAAGAGAGAAGCACACAATCAATTCCTTAATTCCGTGTCAGGGTCAGACAGAAAAGGGAACATTCCTTAGCTGACTATGGAGTGCTTCAGGAAACTGAAAAACCAGTCTCCTCACTAGTGACATTTGGGCATACACTCAATCTTTCCAATTCTCCTTTCCTCATTCCCACTACCCTTTGAACCCCAATCCATACAACAGGCTTGGAGCTGAAGCCCAGACACCAGTAAGTCTCAGGATCTTGACTATTCTAGAAATGTCCTGCATGCAGACTTTCTAGTGGCAATGATCATGCACTGAGCAAAATGCAGATCATCATTTGCTAATCTAAGTCATCCCTGCTTCTCTTGAAGATTGGAGTTCTGATAGTGTGTTTTCCATGTTAGGCCTTCTGAAGGGAATTACAGGTTTTTACTCATCCTAATAGATTCACTACTCCCTTTGTGAAGACAGTCCATGATCTTAGAAATAGACAAACAATGGGCAAAGGAACTCACACCTCCTACTTGTATCCATGATGATAGAATCAGACTAACTGATCAATACAAAAGAGAGAGAGAGACACACACACACACACACACATACACACACACACACACACACAGAGAGAGAGAGAGAGAGAGAGAGAGAGAGAGAGAGAAAGAGAGAGAAGCAACAGTTTATAAATCAAATGGAGAAAGCAGATCAAGTCAACTTCAATACATCATAACAGCAAAAAAAAAGTTGTTGAAAATAGGTAAAAATAACACTTAAATGACCACTCAATAAAGGCATTAGATTAACAGGTGAATCACTACTAATATCAATCAGTTAGTTATACTAATTGATCAGAAAGTCAACTTGAAGAAGTATTTTGAATGCAGAGCAATAATATGTAAATTTGGAAATTATGACAGAGGATAAAAAAATGTAATACATGTGAAACAGAATGTCAAGGAATAGAAATGGAACCTATGAAAAAAATCTAAGAAAATGAAAACAAAGGACATTGTTTTGTGCAGTTTAGTGTTGCTACTTTTAATTCAAAGGATTATATTAATGTCATGAAAAAGCAGCAATATTTCAGGAAAATTATATGCCTTGACACCAAACAAATCTTGATGGGAATTTCAAGATTCAAGATAAAAATCTAACAAACTTCAAGATGGTTTTGGGGATGAGAGGAGGGATGTTGTGCAGACTGACCAAGCAGAGTGCTTCTCAAATGCACATTAAAAGGTATGAGTCTGTAGCCAGGCTTGGTGGCAAAGGCCTTATAATCCCAGCAACTCTGAGGGCTTGAGAGGGCTGAGACAGGAGAAATGAAAGTTCATGGCCTCCTGTTATTTTCTTTGGATTTAAAACAAGGAAGAGTTCCAACCAAATGGAGGGAAAAGCCAAACAAATAAATGAATCAGAACAAGGGATTTGAAAAAAATTAAGAATGATAGCAAGTGGCAAGCAAAAGTAACTTGGTAAAATACTTCAGTATGACTCAACAACTGCTGAAAAAATCACTTCTAAAACAATGCCAATAATTAGAAGAGGATTTTATAATTTAGAAATCCAGATTTTGAACAGTATTTAGGATAGAGAATGAAAACTGTCAATCAAGAGAATGTAAGACCAATTGATTAATTTTAAGGAAACAAGAGAAAGGGTGATAGATATAAATGGTAACAAGTAAAATATCAATAAAAGTGGGTTAAGTGAGCATATCAAAAAGGAACACAGAATTTATCTACCATATTTTCCCCCTCTGTTCCCCACAACACAGCTCAAATGTGAATTCCAAGTGGAAGTACTATTTATGATAAAGAGTTTTTTTTCACATTGAAAAAACAGTTACAAAACTATGGAAATGATAAAGTAATTAATAAGGTATTTGATGGGATGCTACATATGCATCAGATCAGATTTGATCAAGAAATATCACCATGACACACATCATCTACCTGAAACTTCCTATTATTTGTGTTTTTCCATCCCCTCCCTCCCTTCCTTCCTTCCTTCCTTCCTTCCTTCCTTCCTTCCTTCCTTCCTTCCTTCCTTCCTTCTTTCAGCTTTTCTTCACTGGCTTGTAAATCTTGTACAATGTCAGTTGAAACAGTAAAATAAATATTTTATTTCAACTGAATCTCAAGGTGAAATTTCCAACATTTCATTAAGTATGTAGCTGTTTTGTGTCTTTTGCATACTTTTAAAAACTCAGATTAAGAATCTACCTTGATAAGAATTTTACTGCTTTTATAAATAATAAGTGTGAGTTGACTGTCTAAAAATACTTTTTATACTACTATTGAAATGACAAATATTTTTTCCTCTTCTGATTAGATTGATTGGCAAATTTTAAACTACTCTTAATTCCTGTAGTAAATCCAACTTGGACTTGTTTTATACAGCAGAATTCAGAGGCTAACATTTCATCTTTTGATTATATGATAGATCAGCATATTGTTTTATTTCTCATATTCTTGGTGAGGTGTGGTATTAAAAAATATGCCGTCCTTTCATAAACTTTAAGAAACTATCATTTTCCTATTTTCTGAAAGGATTTTTACAATACTATTTATTTCTTAAACATTTGAATAAATTAACTGTGAAAAAGACATAGATTTGGAATTTTTCTTAGTTTGAAAACTCTTCTCTACTGATTTAATTTTATAATAATTAGGGAGCTATTCAACATTTTTCTTCATTCCCTGAGTCAGTTGTGGAATATTGTCTTTTGGAAGTAATATACACATTTGTCTATTTTTCAAAAATTTCAAAATATCCACTCAATCATTTTCAAGATACCCTCTCAATATCTCTATAATATTTGTAGAATCTGTTAGATCCATTTTAATACCGTTACTGGTGGTCTATGACTTTTCTCCTTTGATATAATTAGTCTTGCTCAGGTTGTCATCAATTTTATTCACTTTTCAAATTGTCAATATTTGGAACTGTTGATTTTCTCCCTTATTCTTTTATAAAAATACCCAATTAGTTTTTTTATTAAATTTATTTTGATTCATCATACACGAATGGTGTACAATTGTTTCTCTGGTTGTACATGAAGTAGAGTCACACCATTTGTGTAGTCATACATGTACATAGGGTAATGATGGTTGTCTCAATCTGTTATTTCCCCTCCACCCAGTCCCTACCCCTCTTTTTCCTCTATGTAATCGATCCTTTCTCCATTCTTGCCTCCCTTTCACCCTGCATTATGCATCATCATTCACTTATCAGAGAAATCAATTGGCCTTTCGTTTTCTGGGATTGGCTTATCTCACTTAGCATGATATTCTCCAACATCATCCATTTACCTGCAAATGCCATAATTTTGTTCTTCTTTATGGCTGAGTAATATTCCATTGTGTATATATGCCACAGTTTCTTTATCCATTCATCTAATGAGGGGCATCTAGGTTGGTTGCACAATTTAGCTATTGTGAATTGAGCAGCTATGAACATGGATGTGGCTCCATCACTGTAGTATGCTGATTTGAAGTCCTTTGGGTATAGGCCAAGGAGTGGGAGAGCTGGATCAAATGGTGGGTCCATTCCAAGTTTTCTAAGGAATCTCCACACCACTTTCCAGAGTGGCTTCACTAATTTGCAACCCACCAATGTATGAGTGCACCTTTTTCCCCCACATTCTCACCAACACCTGTTGTTGCTTGTATTCTTGATAATAGACATTCTAATTGAGGTGAGATGAAATCTTAGGGTAGTTTAGATTTGCATTTCTCTTATTACTAGGGATGTTGAACATTTTTTCATGTATCTGTTGATTGCTTATAGATCTTCCTCTGTGAAGTGTCTGCTCATTTCCTTAGCCCTTTTATTAATTGCATTATTTATATTCTTGGGGTAAAGTTTTTTGAGTTCTTTAGAGATTCAGAAGATTAGTGCTCTATCTGAAGTGTGTGTGGCAAAGATTTTCTCCCACTCTGTAGGCTCTCTCTTCACATTGCTGATTGTTTCCTTTGCTCATAAAAAGCTTTTTAGTTTGAATTTCTCCCAATTATTGATTCCTGCTTTTATTTCTTGTGCTTTGGGATTCATGTTAAGGAAGTCTGGTCCTAGGCCAACATGTTGCAGATTTGGACCTACTTTTTCTTCTATTAGGTGCAGTGTCTCTGGTTTAATTCTTAGGTCCTTGATCCATTTTGAGTTGAGCTTTGTGCAAGTGAGAGATAGGAGTTTAGTTAAAATTTGCTGCATATGTATTTCCAGTTTTCCCTGCACAATTTGTTGAAGAGGCTATCTTTTCTCCATTGTATGTTTTTGGAATCTTTGTCCAGTATGAGAAAACTCTATTTATGTTGGTTTGTCTCTGTGTCCTCTATTCTGTAATATTGAAATACCTGTCTATTTTGCTGCTAATACCATGTCGTTTTTGTTACTATTGCTCTGTAGTATAGTTGAAGGTCTGGTGTTGTGATACCACCTGCTTTGCTCTTCCTGCTAAGGATTGCCGTAGCTATTCAGGGTCTCCTATTCCTACAAATAAATTTCATGATTGCTTGCTCTATTTTTATAAGGTACATCATTGGGATTTTAATTGGAATTGCATTGAATTTGTATAGTGCTTTTGGTAGTATGGTAATTTTGACAATATTAATTCTGCCTATCCAAGAACTTGGGAGTTCTTTCCATCTTCTAAGGTGTTCTTTAATTTCTTTCTTCAGTGTTATGTAGTTCTCATTATAGAGGTCTTTCACCTCTGTTTTTGAAAAAAAAAAAAGTTGCTTTCTTTGGATTTAATTGACCTACGAGGCATATGTAAGACATGGGTTTTCAATTGTCTTTTCTAAAATATAACTTCAAGTTTCTGTTTTTCTTTTAAATATAGCTTTAGCAGTAAAACTTACTGTTTTGGCTCACACAGTTGAATATAGATTTCATAATTACTATACTATTATTTTAGTTATATTCAAATTACTTTCTAACTTGCATTATAAACTAAGTATTGGTTAATTTGTAAACCTCAAGAAATTTTTCCTTCCTTCCTTCTCTTTTTCTTATTATTTTGTTTATAAGTCAGGTTCTATCCTAGAGATCACACTTAGTATGATTTCAATTATTAGACTTTTAAAAACTGAACAAGATTCTACAGCGTCCCCCGGAGAGAGCGACCACCTGTTGCTGCCTGAAACCCCACAGTGGAGTTGCGGTCTTCTGGTGCCATTTTATCGTGTCTCCTGGAGAGAACTTTCACCTGGGGCAGCCTGAATCCCCAGCCCCAACGGGGATCTTAGGCACTTTGGTGCCATTCTACAGAGTCTCGGGACAGAGTGACCACCTGCAGCTGCCTGAGCCCCCAGTGTGGAACTCAGGCCCGCCTGGGCTATCAAGCCCAGTGTCTCCATTACTGAGCACAGTTCTGTGCCTCCACCCCAACTTGGTCTAGTGCCCAGGCCCACACCCTGGCCCAGTGTCTAGCACCTGTGCTGCATCTGATCCTCTATGAACACCAGGCCATCTCTGACCAGAAGCATTGATCATTCCCAACCTGGAGGTAATGGGACAGCACCATTCTTGGGTCACCACTTGATCAAGCACCTCTCAAACATCCGGCCATTGAAAAATAAGAGGTTTGAACTATACAGTATATTTTTATCACAGAATGTTTTTTAAATTAATTGTAATACTATGATTATTCCTAATATACCCACTATATTCCTACCTTTTTCTTTTATTAATATGCTTATCATTCTACCTCCCTCTTATGTATACATTTCCTTGGAGAATCTCTTCTCACTTTAACAACCTGTTCCTTTTAATTCCACTTTCACTATTTCTATGACATAATATAGCAATAGACTCACTTCTTATCTCATTAGTGTTTTGTCCTATACCCCTCCTCATTCTCCCTGTCCAACATTAGGAATTGCAGTCCTTAGTGCAAACTTACTGGTTATGCTGTAGATAATAATTTGAACTCATCTCTGTTTATTAAGACATCACTGTTACTATCTTAATAGGGACTATGTAGATTAAGAACACATATTGTTAATATGGTGTGCTGCCAATATTGATCTCTCAAATCAAGGGGAGGTATTGAAAATAGGCAGAAACCCTATAAGTCTTTAAGGGAAAACTGCAATGCTTAGAATTCACACTACTAGAGGGGAAGATGCACTAGCAACATGAGAAAACATGGGAAGAAATCATTCCAAACAAACCCAGATACTATACCAAAAGAACTCAATGACAACATGGCAGAAGCATGGTCAGAAAGGGAGTTGTACATAATTAAAATGATTCGAGAAGCAAACAAGGAGTCAAGAGAGCAAATGCAGGCAATGCTAAAACAGCAACAGCAGGAAACAAAGGAACATTTCAATAAAGAGATACAGATTCTGAAGAAAACAAACAAACAGAAATCCTTGAAATGAAGGTTACAGTAAACCCAATTAAAAACTCAATAGAAAGCTTAACCAACAGGCTAAATCACTTGGAAGATAGAACCTCAAACAATGAAGACAAAATATTTAATCTTAAAAACAAACTCAACCAGACAGAGAAGATGGTAAGGAATTATGAACAGAACCTCCAAGAGTTATGGGACATCATGAAAAGACCAAATTTAAGAGTTATTGGGATTGAGGGAGGCACAGAGAAACAAACCAAATAGACCAAAACACAATAATACTGGGGGACTTTAACACTCCTCTCTCACCGTTGGACAGATCTGCCAAGCAAAAATTGGAAAAGGAAGCCAGAGAACTCAATGACACAATCGCTAATTTAGACTTAACAGAGATATGTAGAATATTCCACCCATCAAAAAGCGAGTACACTTTCTTCTGAGCAGCTCATGGATCCTTCTCTAAAATAGACCATATGTTATGCCACGAAGCTACTCTTAACAATACAGAAACATAGAGATACTACCTTGTATACTATCAGATCATAATGGATTGAAATTAGAAATCAACAATAAAGTTGAAAACAGAAAGCACTCCAACACCTGAAGATTAAATAATATGCTATTGAATGATGCGTGGATAACGAGACATTAGGGGAGAAATAAAAAAAAAAACTTTAGAGGTCAACAAAAACAAAGATACAACATATCAAAATATCTGGTATACTATGAAAGCAGGACTAAGAGGAAAATCCATTGCATGGAGTGCATTCAATAAAAGAATGAAAAGTCAACAAATCACTGACTTCACATTACAACTGAAAGCCCTAGAAAATGAGGAAGAGATCACCACCAAAAGTAGTAGAAGACAGGAAATAATTAAAATCAGAGCTGAAATCAATGAAATTGAAACAAAAGAAACAATTCAAAATATTGACAAAACAAAAAGTTGGTTCTTTGAAAAAATAAACAAAATTGATAAACCCTTAGCCACACTAACGAAGAGAAGGAGAGAGAAAATCCAAATTACTAAAATTTGTGATGGAAATGGAAATATTACAACAGACACAATTCAAATACAAAACATAATTAGAAGCTATTTTGAAATTTTATACTCCAACAAAATAGAAAACCTGGAAGACATCAACAGGTTTCTAGAGGCATATGAGCCACCCAAACTGAATCTGGAGGACATACAAAACTTAAATAGACCAATTTCAAGCAATGAAATAGAAGAAGTCATCAAAAACCTACCAAGAAAGAAAAGTCCAGGACCAGATGGATTCACAGCCGAGTTCTACAAGACCTCCAAAGAAGAGCTCATTCCAACACTCCTCAAAGTATTTCATGAAATAGAGAAGGAGAGAACCCTTCCCAACTCATTCTATGAAGCTAATATCACCCTTATACCAAAACCAGAGAAGGATACATCAAGGAAAGAAAATTTCAGATCAATACCCCTAATGAACATATATGCAAAAATTTTTAACAAAATTTTAGCAAATTGTATACAAAAGCATATTAAAAAGATAATGCAACATGATCAAGTGGGTTTCATCACGGGGATGCAAGGGTGGTTCAATATCTGGAAATCAATAAGTGTAATTCACCACATCAACAGACTTAAAGTCAAGAACTACAAGATTATTTCAATACATGCAGAAAAAGCATTTGAAAAAATGCAGCACCCCTTTATGCTCAAAACACTAGAAAAAATAGGGACACTAGGAATGTTCCTTAAAATTTTAAAGGCTATCTATGCTAAGCCCACAGCTAACATCATTCTAAATGGAGAAAAATTGAAAGCATTCCCCCTGAGAAATGGAACAAGGCAGGGATGCCCTCTTTCACCACTACTATTCAACATTGTTCTTGAAACTCTAGCCAGAGCAATTAGATAGATCAAAGAAATTAGAGGAATACGAATAGGAAAAGAAGAGCTCAAACTATCCCTATTTGCTGATGACATGATTTTCAATTTAGAAGAACCTAAGATTTCCACCAGAAAACTTCCAGAACTCATAAATGAATTCAGTAAAGTAGCAGGATATAAAATGCTCGTAAATCAAATGCACTTTTATTCGTAAGTGATGCATCCTCTGAGAGAGAAATTAGGAAAACTACCATTCACAATAGCCTCAAGAAAAATAAAATACTTGGGAATCAATCTAACAAAAGAAGTGAAAGACCTCTACAAAGAGAATTACAGAACACTAAAAAAAGAAATTAAAGAAAATCTGAGAAGATGGAAAGATCTCTCATGTTCTTGGATAGGCAGAATTAATGTAGTCAAAATGGCCATACTACCAAAAGCACTATACAAATTCAATGCAATTCCAATTAAAATCCCAATGATGGACCTCATAGAATAGAGCAAGCAATCATGAAGTTCATTTGGAGGAATAAGAGACCCAGAATAGCTAAAGCAATTCTTAGCAAGAAGAGCAAAGCAAGAGGTATCACAATACCAGACCTTCAACTATATTACAGAGCAATAATAACAAAAACAGCATGGTATTGGCACCAAAATTGACAGGTAGATCAGTGGTGCAGAATAGAGGACACAGAGGCAAACCCACATAAATACAGATATCTCATACTTGACAAAGGAGCCAAAAATATACAATGGAGAAAAGATAGCCTCTTCAACAAATGGTGCTGGGAAAACTAGAAATCCATATGCAACAAAATGACACTAAACCCATATCTCTCACCCTGTACAAAACTCAAGTCAAAATGGTATCAAGGACCTAGAAATTAGGCCAGAGACCCTGCACCTAATAGAAGAGAAAATCGGTCCAAATCTTCATCACATTGGCCTAGGACCAGATTTCCTTAACATGACTCCCAAAGCGCAAGAAATAAAAGCAGGAATCAATGATTGGGATACAGTCAAACTAAAAAGCTTTTTCTCAGCAAAGGAAACAATCAGAAATGTGAAGAGAGAACCTTCAGAGTGGGAGAAAATCTTTGCCACACACACTTCAGATAGAGCACTAATCTCCAGAATCTACAAAGTGCTCAAAAATCTTTACACCAGGAATACTAATAACCCAATCAATAAATGGGCCAAGGAAATGAAGAGACACTTTACAAAAGAAGATCTACAAGCACTCAACAGATTTATGAAAAAAACGTTCAACATCCCTCATTATGAGAGAAATGCAAATCAAAACCACCTTAAGATTTCATCTTACCCCAATTAGATTGTCTTTTATTAAGAATACAGGCAACAATAGGTGTTGGCAAGGATGTGGCAAAAAGGGTACACTCATACATTGCTGGTGGGATTACAAGTTGGTGCAACCACTCTGGAAAGCAGTGTCGAGATTCCTTAGAAAACTTGGAATGCATCCACCATTTGACCCAGCTATCCCACTCCTTGGCTTCTATCCAAATGACTTAAAATCAGATTACTACATTGATGCAGCCACATCAATGTTCATAACTGCTCAATTCACAATAGCTAGATTGTGGAACCAACTTATATGCCCTTCAATAGAGGAATGGATAAAGAAACTGTGGTATATATATACACAATGAGATATTATTCAGCCATAAAGAAGAATAAAATTATGGCATTTGTAGGTAAATGGATGATGTTGGAGACTGTCATGCTAAGTGAGATTAGCTAATCCTCAAAATCTAAAGGCTGAATCATCTCTTTGATAAGTGAATGATGATGCATAATGGGGGGTGGAAGGGAGGCAAGAATGGAGGGAGGATAGATAGCATAGAGGGCAGGGAGGGGGGTGGTCGGGTGGTGGGGGTAAAAATAATAACAGAATGTGTGACAGATACCATTGCCCTGTGTACATGTATGAATGCATAGATGGTGTGAGTCTACTTTGTATACAACCAGAGAAACAATAGCTGTACTCCATTTGTGTTCAATGGATGGAAATTAAATGAGTAAAAAATAAAAAAAACTGAACAAGTAAAAATTATATATTATAATGGTGTACAACTTGTGTTTTGATATATGTATACGTTATTAAAGGAACCACTCAAGCTAATTAACATATTCCTTATCTTGGTTACTACTTATTTTGTAGGGGAACATTTAGAATCTTCATCTTAACAATTTTTAAGTATACTATACAACGGTGTTTATAACTATCAATTTGACAGTTATAGTCAGTTCTTGGACTTTTATTGAAATTTACTTTGCTGACCCAAGGTAAGATATGTTCTGTGTAGGTCAGCGAAGTCATTTGTTGATGTCATTCAAGCCTTCTATATGCTTTGTATTTTTTCTTTGCCTTTTTAATTATTCATAAAATTGTGTTAAAATATTCTGTGAATGTAAAATTGACTGAGTTTCCTTAAATTTCTTTTGCATTCATACAATTTGAGGTTATAATATCAGGGTGTATGAAAATTTATAATGGTTGCATATTCATAGTTAACTCTTCTGTACAAAAATAAAATCAGCTTCCTTATGTTCTAACATTGTTTATATATAGTATGCTTTGTCTGACAAGTAGTTCAGCAACACTTGACTTATTTTTGTCCATATGTGTATATAGTAAAATGTTTCCCGTCTGTTTACTTTCATGCTTTTCGTATTATTGTAGCTCTTTTTCTTCTAAGGAGAACATGAGTTTTGTGTATATGTTCCACATTTTCTTTATGCATTCATCTGTTGAAGGGACCCTAGGTTTGTCCCATAGATTAGCTATTGTGAATTGAGCTGCTATAAACATTGAGGTGGCTATATCACTATAGAAGGCTGATTTTAAGTCCGTTAGGTGTATGACTAGAAGTGGGATAACTGGGTCAAAAGGTTGTCCCATTCCACCTTTTTTGAGGAATCTCCATACAACTTTCCATAGGGAGTGCGCCAATTTGCAGTCCCACCTGCAATGTATGAGTGTACCATTTCCCCCACATTCTTGCCAACATTTATTTTTACTTGGAGTCTTGATAATTGCCATTCTGATTGGAGTGAGATGAATTCTCAGTGTAGTTTTAATTTGCATATTTAATTGTTAAAGATGTTCAATATGTTTTCACATATTGGTTGACCAATCATCTATCTTTTTCTGTATCTGTTCAGTTCTTTGTCTATTCATTTATGGGATGGTTGATGTTTTGGCGTTAGGTTTATTGAGTTCTTTACATATCCTTGAGATAAATGCTCTATCTGAGGTGCAGATGGCAAAGATTTTCTCTCATTCTATAGGCTCTCTGTTCATATTCTTCATTGTTTTCTTTGCTGTAAAAAAGTTTTTAGTTTGATACCATCCTGTTTACCGATTCTTGATTTTAATTCTTGATCTTTAAGAGTCCTGTTGGGGAATTTGTTTCTGAAGCTGACCTGATGGAAATTTGAACCTACTTTTTCTTCTAGTAGGCATATGGTCTCTGATCTAATGCCCAAGTCCTTGATCCATTTTGATTTGAGTTTTGTGCAGGGAGACAGATAGGGGCCTAATTTCATTTTCTTACATATAGATCTCAGGTTTTCCCAGCATTAATTTTTGAAGATACTACCTTTCCTGCAATGTATGTTTATGGTGCCTTTGTCTAGTATGAGATAACTGTATTTGTGTGAGTTTGTCTCTGCATCTTCTATTCAGTACCATTGGTCTTCATGCCTCTTGGTGCCAATACCATGCCATTTTTGTTACCATACCTCTGTAGTATAATTTCAGGTCTGGTATTTTGATGCCTCCTGCTTCACTTTTCTCACTGAGGATTGCATTGGCTATTCTGGGCCTCTTGTTTTTCCAAATGAATTTAATGACTGCTTTTTCCATTCCTATGATGAGTGTCATCAGAACTTTAATAGGGATTGCATAAAATCTCTATAGTGTTTTTGATAGTATGATCATTTTGACTATTAATTCTGCCTATTTTTTCGATTTTTCCATCTTCTAAGATCTTTTCCAATTTCTTTGTTTAGTGTTCTGTAGTTTTCATTGTAGAATCTGCCAGCTCTTTTTTAGATTGATTTCTAATATTTTAATTTGGGGGGGGCTTTTGTGAATGATATAATTTTCCTAATTTGAATTGCAGTTGATTCACCATTCATGTATAAAATACAATCATTTTATGGATGGTAATTGTCTATCCTACTACTTTGCTGAATTCATTTATGAGTTCTAGAACATTTCTGGTGGATTTTTTTTGGGGGGGTATTCTCAATACAGAACATGTTGTTGGCAAACACTGATAGTTTGAGTCCTTATTTTCCTATTTGTATTTGTTTAATTCCTTTCTTCTAAATGCTCTGGCTAGAGTTTCTAGGACTATGTTGAATAGAATTGGTGAAAGAAGGCATCCCTGTCTTTCTAGTTTTTAGAGGGAATGCTTTCAATTTTTCTCTGTTTATAATGATGTTAGCCTTGGAGCTTAGCTGTATTTTGTTAAATTCTTCATCTGCAACTATTGACATAATCATGCTATTCTTGTCTTTAAGTATGATACGTTATATTTATTTACTTCTGTATGTTGAACCAACCTTTCATTTCTAGAATGAAACCCATTTGATCATGGTGCGGTGTTTTTTTAATATTTTTTTATTCACTTTTCAAGTATTTAAATTTTTTTTTTCACATCTGTGTTCATCAGGGATATTGATCTGAAATGATCTTTTTTTGATGGTAACAATAAACATTGTGGATGTTGCAGCAGAAACTATTTGCTTTAATGCTGTATATTGTTTGCATTAGTTATTTTTATTATTTGTCTTACCCATGTAAGTCCACAGGGTAGAAACTCTACTGGCTTAGATTCATACTATTAGATGGATAGACACACAAACAACATGAAAAATCAAGGAAACAAACTATTATAAAACAAATCAAAACACTTCAATAACAGAATCCATCAGCACCACAGTGGAATAAATGCTGGAGAAGGAGTTTGGAATGTTCATAGTTAAACTTACCATGAGGTAAAGGACAAAGTAAAGATTGACATCAGAGAGAATATACAGGAAATGAAAGATTGCTTCAATAAAGAGATATTCTGAAAAAACGATGGAGAAATCCTCAAAATTAAGGAATCAAAAAAAAAATTAAAAATTTATTGGAAAGCATCACTAGCAGAATTGACCACTTGGAAGACAGTTTCAGGCAATGAAGACAAAATTTATAGGAGTGAAAAAATATTTGACCATGGAGAAAAGATGTTAAGAGACCATGAACAGAACTTCCAATAAATAGGTAACATGAAAAGATGAAATACAAAATTTATGGAGTTACATGGAGGGTCAGAAATACAAACCAAAGAATGCACAATTTTTTCAATAAAATAAAATCAGAAAATTTCCTAAATATTAAAACTGAAAAGAAAAACAATACAGAAATAAATGAAATGACAACAGACCCACACCAAGGCATATTATTAAGAAAATGCCGAACACAGAAAATTAGGATAGAATTTTAAGAGCTGCCATAAAAAAACGACAGGCCACATTTAGAAGGAAACCAATTTGGGTCTCAGCTGATTTCTCAACTGAGACCCTAAAAACGACAAGGTCTTAGAATAATATATACCACGATCTGAAAGAAAATGGATGCCAATCAAGAATACTATGCCCTGCAAATTAAGCTTCAGAATTGATGATAAAATAAAACCTTCCATGATGAACAAAATTTAAAAAATTCAAACTAGAAAGCCTGCACTACAAATCATACTTAATGAAATATGTCATGAAGAAGAAATGAAAAAATAAAAGTGAAAACAAGCAAAGGAAGAAACTACACTAGAAGCATAGTCAATCAAAAGAGAAACTATTCAAATTAAAAACCAGGAATAAATCAAAATGAGGGGATAAAAATCATTTCTCATTAAAACATTGAATGCAAACAGCCTAAATTCATCAAACAAAAGACATAGACTGGGAAATTGCTGGGGGTCGGGGGGAACTAGAGACATCCAACAATATGCTGCCTCCAAGAAACTCATCACATAGGCAAAGAAATCCACAGAACAAAGGTAAAAGGATGGGAAAGGCCATATCATTCTTATAAACAAGTAGGGATTTCTATTCTCATCTCAGATAAAGTGAACTTCAAGTCAAAGTTAATCAAAAGGGACAAATAAGGTCATTTCATACTGTTTAAGAGAATTATCCACTAATAAGACATAACAATTGTAAATAGTTATGCCCCAATCAATGGACCATCTACATACATCAAATAAACCCTTCTCAAAATTAAGAATCAAATAGAATACAACAAAATAATGTAGGGTGATTTTAACATGCCTCTCTAATCACTGATAAATGCTCCAAACAAAAACTAAATAAAGAAGCTATAGAAGTAAAAAAAGTTAATAATCTAAACTTAACAGATACACATAGAATATTTCATCCATCAATAACTGAATATACTTTCTTCTCAGTAGCATTTGGATACTTCTCTAATATATGCCATGCCTTTGGCCATAAAGCAACTCTTAGCAAATACTAAAAAGATAAATATAATATATTGCATTCTATCAGATCATAATGGAATAAAATTAGAAATGTATGAGAAAATTAAAGATTAGAAGATAATCCAGAACCTGGAGACTCCAGCACCAATGTGAGACTGGTCACATTGAATGACCAATGGCTAGCAGAACAAATCAGGCATAAAATTTAAAAAAAAAACATGAAAATAGTGGTACAACATATCAAAATCTCTAGGACACTATGATGGCAATTCTAAGAGAAAATTTCCTAGCACTGAGCTGATTCATTAAAAGAATAGAATGTACCCAGACAAAAAAATTACACCTCAATGCCCTTGCAAAAGAAGAAAAAATAAACACCAAAACCTGTAGAAACAGAAAATAATTAAAATCAGAGCCAAATTCAATGAAATTGAAACAACTACAAAAATCAGTTCAACATGCTGACAAAACAAATGCTGATTTGTTTTTAAAAAATAAATAAAATTGATAAACCCTTAGACAAGTTAATGAAGAGAATGAAAAAACTGGAATTACTAAAATTTGTGATGAAAAAGGAAATATCACCACAGTTAATACTGAAATACAGAAGATAATAAACTATTTTTTAAAATGTATAATCCAATAAAATAGAAAATCTTGAAGACATAGACAAATTTCCAGGTACATATAACCTACCTGAATTGAATCAGGAAGACAGACAATTTAAACAGATCATTTTCAGGCAATTAAATTGATGCTCCCATCAAAAACCTGCCTACAAAGAAAAGCCCAGGACCAGATGGTTTCTCAGCTTTCTATCAGACCTTCAAATAAGAACTAATACCAATCCTTCTCAAATTATTCAATGAACTAGAAAAGTAGGAAACCCTGCCAAACTAGTTTTCATTATATGAAACTAGTATCATGTTGATAACAAATCCAGACAAAGACAAATCAAGGAAAGAAAACTTCAGACCAATATCCTTGATGAACATCGATGCAAAAATTTTTAATCAAATACTGGCAAAATGCATACAAAAACATATTTAAAAATAGTGCACCAGGATCGAGTGATATTCATATCAGGTATTCAAGGTTTGTTCAACATACAGAAATCAGTAAAATAATTCTTCTATCACTTAAAGTTAAGAATCCTGTGATCATCTCAATAGATGAAGAAAAAACATTTGACAAAATTTAGCATCCATTCATACTCAGAACACAAGAAAACATAGGGATAGTAGAAACATAACTGAACATTGGAAAAGCTATATGTGCTAAATCTATTCCACCAGCTTTCTAAATGGAGAAAAATTGAAAACATTCTCTCTAAAAACTGGAAGAAGACAGGGATGTCCTCTTTCACCACTCCTATAGTACTTGAAATCCTAGCCAGAGTAATTAGAGAAAAGAAAGAAATTAAAGGGATACAAATATGAAATTAAGAGCTCAAACTACCCCTATTTGCTGATGGCATGTTTGTATATTTAGAAGACCCCAAAAAACCTCCACCAGAAAACCTTTAGTTCTCATAAATGAATTCAGCAATGAAGTAAAATACAAAATTAATGCACAAAGTCATTTGTATTCTTATACACCAATGTTGAATGAACTGAAAGTGAAATAAGCAAAACTATGTCCTTCACAATGGCCTCAAAAAATAAATATTTGGGAATCAATATAACAAAGAGGTGAAGGACCTCTACAATGAAAACTATAGAACACTGAAGAAAGCAACTGAAGACCTTAGAAGTTGGAAAAATTTCCCATGTTCTTAGATAGGCAGACATATTAGTGTCAAAATGGTCATATTTCCAAAAGTGTTATACAGATTAAATGCAATTTCGATTAAAATTCTGATGACATTCTTTAAAGAAGTAGAAAAAGCCATCATGAAATTCATTTGGAAAAATAAGAGGCCCAGAGTAGTCAAAGCAATCCTCACAACAAAAGTGAAGCTGTAGGCATCGCAGTACCAGACCTTAAATTATACTATAGAGGTATACAGTAAAAAAAAAAAAAAAAAAAAAAAAAAAATCGGCATGGTATTGGCGCCAAAATAGACATGAAGACCAATGGTACAGAATAGAAGACACAGAGACAAACCCACACAAATACAGTTATCTTAGAGTAGACAAAGGAACCAACAACATGCACTGGAGAAAAGATAGACTCTTCAACAAATGGTGTTAGGAAAATTGGAAATTCATATTTAGCGAAATGAAACAGAACCCCTATCTCTCATCCAGAGCAAAACTCAACTTAGATCAGAGACTTTGTATCTACTAGAAGAAAATGTGGGCCTAATTTTCCATCATGTCAGCCTAGGAAACAACTTCCTCAACAAGACTCCTAAAGTGCAAGAAGTAAAATCTAAGAATCAATAAATGGGATGGCAACAAACTAAAAGGCTTCTTCACAGCAAAGAAAACAATCAAGAGCATGGAAAATACACTTTTCATATTTTGTCCTAGTTATGCTGTTACTCTCCATTTTGGTTATGTTTTAACAGAGATTTCAAATACTCAATCCATTTAAATAATTTTTAAAATGATAGTCTCATGAATCTTTTCCAGCTTTATGAAGATTTTTTAAAAAATTTTTACAGACTTCATTTTGATCCATTGTACACATATGGGTACAAATTTTCATTTCTATGGTTGTGCATGATGTACATTCATATCATTCTTGCTAATCACACATGTACATAGGGTAATGATGTCTATCCCATTCCACCATTTTTCACACTCCCACCCCCTCCCCCTCTCACTTCCCTCTACATAATCTAAAGATCCTTGATTTAGCTCTCACCCTCCCCCAACTCGATTCTATACCATCATCTGCTTATCAGGGAAAACATTCGGCCTTTGTTTTTTTGAGATTGGCTTATTTCATTTATCATGATAATCTCCAATTCCATCCATTTATCTGCAAATGCCATAATATTATTCTTCTTTATGGCTGAGTAGTATTCCATTGTGTATATACACCACATCTTCTTTATCCATTCGTCTGTTGAAGGGCATCTAGGTTGGTTCCATAGTCTAGCTATTGTGAATTTAGAAGCCTGAGAAATTCTTGATGAATAACGTCAGCTAATCTTCATTGCTCTTATGTAGGGTGCTTGATGTCTGGGAAATTTAATATTTTAATGAAGCTTGGGAGTGATCTGTGGCAGCTGTGACAGTATACCTTGCAGATTTCCCACTACAGAGAGGCCAGTTGGCTAAGGTCTGCAGCTAGTGTCCACTGAAATCCATTGTAGTGTTTGTGCCAGGTCTCATTTCCTACCATCTGCTACTAGCCAACAAATAGTTCAACAGACTCCTAGAAGACATGGGACACCTCAAGGACTCTTACCTTTCCCAAACTTCCTTAGAATGTATAGTTTTTTTGGAAAATTCTAACCAACTTTCTCACCCTCTCTCCTCATGGGGCTAGTTACTCTCCCAGGTTTTCCTGTTAAGGGGAAATAGATTAATTTCCAGTATAAGTAATTCCCTAGACTTTCCTGGATCCTTCCTTTTTCCTATCCAACATGAATTCCTCTAACAAAATTCTGGCACATTTAAACATTTTTGTTTACTGTTACTCAAAGGAAATAGAGTAACACATAATTTTGTTGTCAAACTAAAATACAAACAGAAAGAACAATTAGGTGTTCAAAGGACAAGAATGCATGACACATGAAAGAATGGAAGATATTTGACTAGGAGAAAAGTACTGCAATATCCTCTTTCTGTAAACTAGGCCAAAGGGATTCTTCTGAGAAGAAAATTTGAATAGATTTTAATGATCCCTGAAAATTCTCCAAGTCTTCAGATACATACTGCATAGGCATTAAATTATGGCCTTCAAAGTCATAAAGACATCCTTTGAAAAAAATAGTCCTTTATTATGGGCATATGCATGTTAAATTACATGCAATACATAAATATTCTGAGTCTGACCTTATAAATTGGTATGATGACAACTACCCATGTAGGTAACACCCGGTAAAAATGCTCTCACAGCAGTCTTGCTCTGTTTATAACCCACATCCAGGGCTTTCACACACAGGCCTCTATCTGGAACTCATGGCCCATTGTCTCCTATGTTTGCATATATACTCTTGGACCTGATGCTTAATACGACTACTCTTACTGTTTAAGCCATGATTTGAACTATTCCATATATTCTTCTGCTTCTGATTGATCTAGGTAGAAAAATATTAAAATTTGTCCTTTCATTCTGGTACCCAGTCATAGGCTAAATTGAATTATTTTTTTCTCTCAAATTTGCCTTACTTTCTAAATGGAAAATAATGAAGATAAGCTGTAAGGCAAGAGTAGAATCATAGCTAGGTTCCAACCCTTTTGGATGTGATTTAGTAGGATGCACATTCTACAAAGTTTTAGACAGTGCATTTGATGTCAAGGCAGATGCAAATTATATTCCAGAAGCCTGCATGTACAACTGCCTTTCTTGAATATCTTCTGCGTTCAGGGCATAGCTTTCTAAATCTTTCTGCTTTCATTTCCGTCATAGTTAATTAATGTCAACAATACTTTTATATATTACATCCTGAAAAGTTGTACTAATTATCTTAGTTCTTAGTTTAAGCCTTCTACACTTTGACTTTTCTTTATGCACTGCCTCTTCCAGGAAAATACAGGAATTAATTTAGAGTGGTCATACATAACTAAGAGTTATTATGTACTATTGTCTTCATTTAGACTGTGTAATAATTTTATCTACAAATCTTATTACAAAAATATCTCTAGTTACATGAAGGAATCCCACCAACTGTGATAGAAGGTATTATATTGTGCAGGTTGCTTCTACTGCACTACAGTGAGTGTGGGAATGCAGTCTTCTTCCATGATCACTGCCTTTACAGAAAACCATTACCTCTTACTAGAACTATGTCTTCATCTCCTACCTGGTATCGCTGCCCTTATTTTCAATTTCATTGATCTATCATTCAACTTTCCAATTAAATTACCTCTTTTTGTGGTGTACTAGTGTTTAATTTTAAATAATTTTTATATTATAAAACATTTCACAGAAACATTTAAAAAATTTTTAATTCATTCATAATAATTATGCATAATCCTGTGATCCATTGTGACATATTTGTGCACATATATTACATAATTTTATCAATTTCATTATTCAGTTTCTGCCCTTGCCTTCCCCACTTCCATTCCCCTGATTACCTCAAGGAAGGAAATTTTTAAAGTCCATATTCTTATCTTTCAGAAATATCTACTTTTCAAGTTCTGACATACTTGCTTCCAGAGATATTTTTCCATCATATTTATAATTTTTGAAATTAGAGTAAAATGGCTAATGAACTATTTCCATTGGATATAGTAGAACATGAGAGATGAAGCTGAAGGTCTTTGACCATCACTGGTCATATTTACATTGCTTCATCCAAAACTTTCTAGGCTAAACGTAGTAGAAGGTGGTTTTCCAAATCCCTTAGCCAGAATAAGTTCTTATATCCATCCATGGTCCACAATTTTTGTAGTAGTTCACTGTAATCCCATGAAACCTTAAGTCCTATATAGAGTGTAACATGATTGTGCATTTTTCCACTCCAGAACATACTTTTATCTTAATAATCCTGCCTTCATTCCTTGCTCAAATAAACCTGGCCCAATCCCAGGCCCTTCTAAAAAGTACTGCATCTAAGATCCTTTCCTTTCCTTCTCAAGCAGAGACGATTCTATGTACATCATAGAACTTACCACATTTCTCTGATGTTACTAATTTTTCTGTGGCCTTCACAAAATAGGCTTCTTTGATAAAAAATTAATTAGTAATGAATTTATTGCAGCAGCTAATCTGCCGTACTTCAAAGCAATCACATTTGTGATATTGCCTTAATCAGAAAACAGAAGGAAAATTTTGCAGTTCACAGCAATAATTTTTAAAGTTGTATAAAATCGTTTTTTATAAAAATGATTGTGTATCAATGTATACAAGGCCTAGTGCTATTATTTAATTCAAAATGATAGTTCTGGGTTACTTGTTAGAAGTTGTTTATGGATCAATTAAGATTAAGTAATGAAAGAAAAGATTAAATGGATTTTAAATAACTTATTACAGTAGGAAATTTGACTTGAGTTATAGTTATAATTCTGTGTGGTGGTGCTGTTTCTTTTTAAATTTATGGAAGCTGTCTCACCAATAATAAATTTTACCTGTAGGATATAAATTCAATAATCATATATGTCTTAAATCTCAATCAAACCAGAAGTTGCTTCACAGAGTTTGTAAGACTGTCTCACATCCTCGGCCCACAGCACTTACAAAGCAAATAGGGCTCTGAATGAATGTTATGAGCCTTATTTGATGGAGTTTCCAACCTTGACAGTTTCTGACATCACTAGTTAAATATGGAATGTAAGTTTTCAGCAGAAAGGATTAATTCAGATAGGGGACCTAGAAAAAATGTGTTTAGGGATAGAACTATCTGGGGGCTTAAAGGTAGCAAAATAAACCAGAAAGGATATCTATTAAATTGGAAGAAGGGAAAGCAGAAAAATATACTAGCTAGGTTTTTAGTGTATCAAACAGTTTAAAAGTTATAATGTTTATTTATTACTCCTGTGTCTGTGTGTGTCATAGAAACACAAATTAATCTTAACCAGTGAATAGATTCTTTTGAAGTTGTGGTAGTTAAAAATGATCTAATCTTCAAGAAGATCTCATTAAAGTGACTTACAATGTATTAAATACTTCACAAGAAGAAATCTCCAAAGGAAGAAAGAATATTTTATGTCTCAGATAGAATATTTCATATTTACTTCCAATTTAATAAAAATCAGTTTATGACCCAAATCATATTGAATACAGTGGTGGGAAAAAACATCTGTTTTCAGTTTTACTTTGAATTCATTTCTCTAATTATTCAAAATTAGAAGAAAAATATACTTAATATTCTTTAAAAGTTTTATGCCTCATTTTAGATCTCTCTCACTTGGCACTGTGAGATTATGAATGTGGTTACTTATATTGTTAGGTGCAGCTTGCTAATTCTCAGTAAATGGAAGATCTGTTGCAGTAATTGCATAAGTCTTCCTGGTTCATCTGCTAAGATGTAGGAGCTTCCATTTTATGTATGAACCCATCATTAATCTATTGAGGAGTAATGCTAAGAGCTAATATTGAATGCTTAAATGTGGCTTGTTTTAGATCAACACTTCAAATGTATTGTCTATTATTATCTCACAAAAGGAGTGCAGTACCTTTAATGGCTTAAGAGAGAGTAAGTTGCATTCTAAGCTTCCTCAGGTAGTAAAGAAGAGGCCAGGATAAAACTCCAGTTAGACACCCCTAACCTATGTAACAACAAAGACAAAGGTAAAGCACGCATCCTCTCTCGCCCAGGGAACGGACCCTTGAGTCACTCTTAGTAATCTATTTCCTGTTTTGCTCACTAGAACTTAGCTGCACAGCTACAGAAGCTGAAAGTTCAGTGTTTTTTTTTGTTTTTTTTTGTTTTTTTTTGGTTCTAGGGATTGAACCTGGTCTTTACCACGGAGCTACATCTCCAGCTCATTTTATTTTTTTATTTTGAGGCAGGGTCTCACCAAGTTACTTAGGGTGTCACTAAATTCTTGAGGCTAGCCTCTAACTTGCAATCTTCCTGCCTCAGCCTCCCAAGTCATTGGGATTACAAGTGTACACCACCACCACCACACCTAGCTGAGTTCAGTTGTTAAAGAACATGGAGAAAGAGTCTATTAGATGCCTCTTTGCCCCAGATTGGAATGATTGTTTTGTTTTACATTCTGTTTCCCTCATAAGAAAGATGTTTCTTGTTAGCCTATTCACACAGTGCAATTATACCATGTGTGAGAGGCAAGTGATATTAACACAAGAGAATTATGTTTCCTTTGTAGATATTCCACTTTGAGTGCTATCAGCAACTATTAAGGGAAAAATTATGAGAAAATGCAAAATATTCTTAGGTAGAGAAGGTGAGAAAATAAATTATTTGGGACAATGGAGAATGGGGTAGTTTGAGGTAATATGGAGGATTATCTAATTCCAGAAGACAGCATTAGTGAAGGCAAAATGAATGTTTCACCTTTTCTTCAAACTCTAAAGTGTGTGGAGTAGCAAGAAATTCTATGAATGTTGAATGTGTGTACTTTTTCTAAGCTATCCCAAATCTACAGATAAATGGAAGGATCAATGAATGTTCAACAGCTTATTGAGTGATACTTGTCTAGAGCCCCACAGTATCGCAGGAGCTAGTGATTTTATTTACCTCAGAGGTATTAAAATAATTCAAATTTTTTTGGGGATCACTTAGACTAAATCTTTTATGGGTTGATTATTTCATTTTTTTAGATGGTTGTTAGCTCTTATTCAGGGAGCAATATTTAGCCAGGAGCACAAAGTGCTCATCATTCCTCCTTTAAGTATTTGGTTCTTCAGAAACATCTAGTTCAGTCTGTCAGACAAGCAAATAAGAACCCACTAGTGATCTCAAGGTTTAGGATTCTAATCAGTTTCTGTGTCATTTTTTTAAAAAAAAATTCTAATTCTACTCTTTATTAATCCCATTCAGTCTCCCCTAACATTTCCATATTACTTTGAAATTCTCCATGACATATGCTGGGGGGCGGGTGGCGTTCTTACCATGATCATAGTTCTTGGAACATTAACTTTATGTAGGGTATTATTTAGTTAAAGGGATAAGGATGCTCATCATGGTCAGGCAAGGCAGGTCTATTAGAAAATCTCATCCTTGCCTTCAAGGGCCTTAGAACTTATGGACTGTCTCACAGAACTTACGTTCTGCCTCCCCCTCAACTTTGGGTCATCCAAAAAATATTAGTCGATGACCCTTTGAATGGGATAAAGACTTCAGGTTCAATATTAATGGAAAAAGGAATTTAAAAGAGCATTTACTGAGAAAGTTCCATTTATTTACAGAGGCACATTTAGCAAATGAGATTTCCTAAGCTGTCATAAAAGTAGAAAATCTACAATCACAGCATATTGGTGTAAAAATAGATTGCAAATGTTATTTAGAAGAGATTTTTTAAAAAGGAAGAAGGAAGGAAAAAAGAGAGAGGGAAGAATGGTTGGGGGAGACTATTATGAAAATGTCCAGGAATGGTTCATTTATTGTCTAATTCTCTTTGAAATGCACAAGTAAATTCCAAACCCTTTTACCTAGAATGCTAAGTTCTTTCAGTGTTAAAGGCATTTTCATAAATTTGGAAAATAGGTCCCTTGAAGATATTAAAATACATACCAGTATCTTTGAATCTCCAATATATTTTGTAGCTTCTGTTCAATGTTAATTCAGCATTTTCCACTTTATGTATTTAAAAGCAGATTCACTTTTTTCTTTTTAGTATTTTTTCCATTTATGTACTTGAAAAGAGAATCAGGTCTACTCCTCATTTTCTTTTCCTTTTTAAAATATTCTTTTTAATTTTTTACTTTATTTGTAATTGTAGTTACTAGCATTTTGAGAAACTTATTGTGCTGTAGAACACTAGGTGGAAAATGCCAAATTCAATAAGCCAGGCCATCGTCAGTGTTATGACCAATAACTAGAGTGAGGAAATGACATAAACAATTGCTTTATTAAAATGATTTTCAAAAGTTCAGACTGGCTAACATTAATATGAATTATAAAAGTAGTCTCCAGCTTTTATGGAATGTAGATTCTAGGATCCAGACACATTTTTCCCTGGGCCAGTCTATGACCTTTGTTGATAGAAGCATTCAATAACATAGAAATATCTTCATCTTTATGAGGTACTTGTCAAATCCGTGAGGACAATTACAATGTTGTTACCAACTCTTGTGTTGTAGAGTCTTAAACAGAATTTCAATTTAATTTTTTCTCTGTTTCCCCAGAATATTATTTTTTTTTTACTATTTTGTATCTAATGTTGCTTTAACATGTGAAATTTTTCCATGAGAACCTTCCTTTCCCCCCTAAAATTGTAGCATACTATATTTTTTGAGTTTCTAAAAGAATCTGAGCCAAGGAGAAAGCTGATTTGGCATTTGCTTGGCACAACTATCTCATATTATGATATATTCTTGCATATTCTCCCTTAAGGAAATATAAAAATAGAAATCTGCTGCACCTATTCATGCATTTATTTCACCTTCCACTTATTTCTATGCAGTTTCCAAGTTTTTCTCTCATATGCCATTAATTATTTTAAAGTCAGATGGATTTATGTGTGTTTTGAAATATCAATCTCTTGTCTCACAACCAAGACATCAGTTTAGTGTGTGATGACAATCACACTTCAAAGATAGCAAAATCTTTTAGGACAAGAAGTCCTTGAGAAAACTAAAATATATGAAAACAAGCAGAGAAGTAATATAGTGTAAAAGCAACTTCAGTAAAAATCCAACTACTGCAGTGAAACCCTAATTCTTTAATGCTTCCAAAAAGTATAGCATTAGTAGGAATTCAGGTTGATCATTCTTACCTTAAATGTTATATATGTTGTGAAATGGTATATTGATTTTGAAATTAGTTGTGATTAAGAGGTATTTTTATGAACTGACATGTAATGTGAACATACTGCTTTTGCAAGTAATAAAAATTCCAGTGACTATGGTACTAGTAGGTTAAAGATGTAACAGAAATTTCAGAGCGTGGGGGTGGGGTTCACTGTAGAAAGGTTCAGGGTGCAAAGGTTTTTGCCGTTTCTCTGTCATGGTCTCATATTTCCCTTTCCTGGCACTGATCATGGCCTCACAGGTGATCCGCCTTATGGAAAATAGGGAGATAGTAGATTTCTCTCTCCCACCAATACAAAAATAAAAAATAACGAGTAAAGTCTTTCCTGTGTTCTCAGCACACAACCAACCAATTAACTATAGCAGTGATGCATACGTTAATCGAGGCAAATGACTTCATAAAGTATATGCGTAAAAAGCATCATATTATATGTTTTAAATACATGTGATTTTTCATTTGTTAATCATGATTCAAATGTTGGGAAAATACCTTTAGATGGATACATAGACATTATTACATAGAAACTTAAAATTGTTAGAAATTGTTTAAAAAATAATTCCTGTTTTTGCCCAGACCTCTGAAGTTCAAACACATGATTATTCATAACTTTCAATGAGTAAAAATGCCTCTTAATCATAACTAAGGATTCTCTATGGGTGCACAATGCTTATGCAACCAGAGAAGGAAAGAGGTGATGAGGTTTGATCATTCACCCACTCATTTATTCATGCAGGAAGTATTTATGAAGAGCTTACATGCGTGGTAAGAGCTGTTCAGGTAAAACAAGCAGTGACAGGAGAGAAAGATTCAAGTGTGCTTTTTCAGTAGAACATTCAGGAAGGACCTTTCTGAAGTGACCTACATGATAAAAGGTGCAAATCATAGGGAAAGTACACTAGGCATGACCATGACCTGAAGGCAAGTGCCAGCTTGGACTGCTTAGAATTTCAGCAGGATCAGGCTGGCTACTGCTCTGTACAGGAGGAACAGGAAAAGCAGTAAGGATTGAGGGCAGAGAAGGAGCCATGAGTCAAAACAAAGTTTGGCAAGATTTTGAGCAGGTTATGAAATGATATGATTTAATTTGCATTTTAAATCCTTCCCTGGACTTCCCTTGGGCCATTGAGTGTGGAGTGCCATGAGGGGAAACTGAGGGGCCATTCAAGAGTCACTTGTAGTATTAGAGTGTGAAAAGGGTTGCTCAGACTGGTATGTCTTTAGTGAGAGCAGTGAGGATACTCTTGGAGTTATAGTATAGCCAATTAATATAGGAGGTCATAGAGTCAATATTATTTGATGGAGAGATTATCATGAGTAGTCTATGCTATTTCTTCTACCTTCTTGCAGAGTCACAAAGTCTCTTTTTCTATTGCATTGTTGAACTCTAAAATTCTACCTTGGATTATGTTCAATAAATATTTTATTTCTAAACTGAGTTCCTAAAGAAGCATTCGTGCTATAAAATCCAACTGACAGGAATGCAAATCTTTTGACTCATTTAAGTCATTTAACTTTGTGCAAATTTCATATTCCCTGCAATTCAATTCCCTTTTGTACAGTCAGGATAGTAACATATAGCTCAATGGCTTGTCTCAAGTCCTAAGTGAGATCATGAATATGAATCACTCTGCACACTCCACAGCATACATTAGCAACTCAAGAATTATTTATTTTTTTCTATGTTCTGAATAGCTGTTTCCAGGCTTTAGATTTCATTAAATTTTTTTTTTTTTTTTTTACTGTGTGTGCACCCTAAAAATCACTATCAAGGATTTGATATGCAGTTATTTTTGAGAGAAGGTGGTCTTCCTGACATATGTCGAGTGGTCAGGCAACAATTTTGTAGTGATTTCCAGAGGCTTTTAGAATAAGACGTGACTATGCCATGGAGATAAGGAGAAAAAGTTTCCCAATGCTGGGAATTTGTCCATTCTAGGCATAGATAATTTTCCTTTGGCAGAAGGCCTGAATGTTTACTGGTTTGCTTTCTTTCTCTGAAAAAAGAGAAAAATAAATTTTCCCAGGAAAATTCTAAATTCCCAGAGCAATCCATCAAGAAGATTTTGAGTTGACAAACTTTATTGTAATTTAACAAGGCTCTCTATGTCCTTCAGCTGTCACTGAATAAAATCACTGTTTCGTTATCCTTTTTCAAAGTTGCACATTTTATTTAGATTCATGTATCATGATATAATATATGCTCATTTGAAGAAAAATCGTTGCCTGCTGTTTTATTTATGGATGCAGGCTGCAAGGACCTTGATGTCATTACTTATAATCTTTGTATCTGTGGGCTGCATCATAGTTAACATGTGGAAACAAGCCAACTTCCTCCCTCCAATTATTATTAGATGAATAGTATTACAAGCGCAGTATATGTACGATAATTAGAATGCATACATGCCACACAAACATGGAAGTGATTCCTGTTTCATGCAAATAACTCCAGCTCTTACCTGCTCAATTTCATTAAAGGTTTTCATTAAACCTTTTCTGGTGAAAGTCAGCCTAAAGTCTCTTGTAAACTGACTGTTCCCAGATTTCCCTTTGCTATTGCCTCTTGATTTTCTCCTATTTGGAGTTGGACTTCCTTGGACAGCAGTCTCAGAGTTGGTCCTGTCCCTTCCCCCTCTCTCTAGAGCCTCTGACTCAGAATGAACTTCCTGATTGATAGATCTGATTATGTCTGGTCTCTGTCAGCCGCTTTCTGTGCCTGCTTGTTACCCACCATGTCAAACTTTTCTAGTTTGTTATTTGGCTGCTATTTTTCTTTCTTCTGTTGTCACCACTATCTTAGGAGTATCTGCAGCTTCTATTACCAAATGTCTCTGATTGCGACAATTGTCAGAAGATTCTTTTTTTCACACAACTCAACCATTATTTGGAACCCTTTCAAGGAACCCATCTCACTTCACCTTGTAAATATTAGTGGGGTACTTTGAAAATTACTCTTGCTGAAGTTTTCAAGCAACTTAGATTATTTTCCACTACCTTCTACTAAGTAAAGTCCCTTTGCTAGAGGAAGGGAATGGAAGCCCAAGGACTTCCTCTTTCTCTGGGGCAACTAAACAAAACACTTAAATTGTGTCTTTTTGCCATGTCAGAGTAAACCACCGTCCTGTTTTGGAAAGAGGAATTTGTCATTGGGGATCAAGATGCTCAGCATAGCATAGTGTCTTTTACTGGCTGAGATGTTATGCAGAGGTGTGAGGATGCAGGTGCTAATCAAGATGATGATCTTGATTGAGGCTCAGGTTTCCTTAGATGTCAGACCCTGCACTTGAAGTCTGGACATGCATTCAGGGATATTTATAGTATAAGAAGGAAAAATGGCCCTGAAGATCATCAGTAGGTGGTGATGGACAAAGTTTCTTCTGAGTAGGAGGGATCCATCACCTCTGGAGGAGCATGTCACATAGACAGCAGTGACTCTGATATCCAAATTTCGATCTCTTTTTTTATATTTCAGCATATTAATTCAATCATTTAACAGCTAAGTTTTTTTGTCTACCATATTGCAGACATTCATCTAGTTTGAGGCCTACAGTCAGGAAAATCTACCAGGAAGTTGATGGATTAAAGAGTTGGGCCCCTCACTTACATGGAGCCCCGTGTAAGTGGCTTTAGGTAGTGCAATTATATGTTATTTTAAGTTTTTAAGACATTGTAATCATAATCAATAAAAACTGTTTTGTCTCTTTCCTTATACTTTCGTATTCATCATCCTATCAGTGGCTTTGAGGTAGCAACAGACATTATGGAATCTGATCAAAGGAAAGTTAGGTTGAAAAGGTGAATTTACTTTGAGTCTCCGGACTATTTTCTACACCAAATAATCATTGCAAAATAGAGTTACATTATATTTTTATTAGTCATATGGGTATACAAGGTGCCCAGTGATACCCTATTACTAATACTAATGAGCTTCTACTTTAGGAATACAATTATTGATAAATCTAAGCAACTGTCCATCACAGCAAGAGAACTGTTAAGATCAAAGTGAGACTGTAGGAGAATTTGTTAACAAGGACATAGTGATAGAGAAAAAGTGGGAGTTGTGAAGAATATCATCTTGAGGAAGTGTCTATGACTTGGATGGTTGAAACAGACATCTTTATGAATGAGTAGGGCACTCATAACTGACTGGGGAATAGTTGGTTACATCTGACAGGTGATTTCACAGAACACAGGTTAGTCACTGACATATTATGACTCATGCGTCATTTATTTTGGCAACATACACTTTCCTTTGATGCCAGGCTCTGGAAGGTTGTACTTACCTGGCACATACCTGAGGGATACTCTACATTTTAGGAAAATATTTTTCAGCCCTTATAAGCCCTTTGGTGTGGTAAACATTACTAATTCAAATAAGATAAGTCAAGACTACAGAAAGGAACTTCCTATAAACCATTATAGGACTTGACCTGGGCACATGTGCCATGGGATTAGAAGGCAAAAATTTCAAATTTGTGTACAGATCTTTAGGAAATATTCTTATATAAGAAACGAATACTGATTATTCCAGGGCCTTCACTTCTTATTGTTATCTGACTTAAAGGAGGTATTTCTTGCCAGACTGTCAAAACAGCAGCCTAATTCCACTTGGCCCTATTTAGTCAAATAAAATTGAGGATGACAAATTCGATCCTTACAGGATAAGGATTTTTGACTCTTCCCCAATACTCCATAGTTCAGTAAGTGGCAATAAAATATAGTGACATTTTTTTCTGCCATTTCAGTTTTCTGTGTTCTCTTGCTTAGAAAACTTTTAAATTTGCTCAAAAATGTTTACAGCCGAGTTCTTCTCCATAACATCTCTTTTCCACACATTTTAGAAAATTTAGTCCTCATGTGGTTTTGAAAAAAAATTCCAATTGATATTCAGCATTTTCTTCAGTGATAATCCTCAGTCTTCAAACAATGGTTGACTATTCCAGTCCCCAGAAGATGTCTCAGAAATCTCTATGCATATTTTCAGATTCATCGTTCAAGATATTCTCTTTCCTTTCATACTCAAAAACCAAAGAAAATCCTCAGATATGCCTAAGTATATAAAAAACTGCAGGGACAAAGGTGTCCATAAATATAAATCATGTTGTATTATAAGCTGTTGAACAACAATAGTAAGTTCAAAGCAATGCGTTGCTGAAGAAGAATTTAGGGACATAAAACAATCACCCTAAACCATCCAATTTATAGTTCTTCTATAGAAGCAATCTTGCATTTCCATGATATTCTATTGATTTAATGCTAGGAATTGTTCTCCTTCTGTGAGTTTTCTCTCATCCTTCATCTCTTCTTACTGGGTCCCATTTCTCCCACAACTCCGTAAGTTCTAATTCCTATATCACATTCCCCATCTTGGAATGCTGTTCCTTGCTGGTTCTGCTTCTCTGGCTAAGGCCTAACTCACAGGCCTGCCTCTAGATTCTTTGAGGTCTGAAAATTTATGGACCTGATGAACTAGGAGAATAAAACTCCTAAGAACCCACCAGCAGACAGGCCTATTGAGAGAGATTATCTGGATCAATGAGATGATGTTTCTGCATGTTAGGACTGAGACACAGGGATTATGCCATTTAGTTAGTGGGTTTAAAATAAATGAGTGTCTGTGGAAAGGGGCTAGGACCAGTGGTGAAATGTTGTTCAGTTGAGGGATCCTATGAAAGATCTGTGGAGAGAGCAACAGGAAAAGAGCGGCAGAACACAATTGCTGACCCTGAGAGGTATGACTCCTGGCCTGTGTCTTGATGTTCTCTTCAGTTGTCAAGAAGTCTAACCCTATGTCACTTTCTGTATTTGAATTCTGGGAAGCTACTCAATGTCCTTGAAATAAATACTTTCATCTTTTTATGAAAATTTTCCCTTGAGACAAACAACAAACTGCAATATTTTAAATAGAACCAGGCATTTAAACTATATACAAATTGATGCAAAGATGTGAAAATTGAATATCCTGATATACCCGGTTTTTAATTTAATATTTAGTTCTATCTAGTTCAGAGTTCAAGAACCAGAAAGCAATCATTGTTATGTCAATAATTTCTAAGATCAAGGACATTTTAAAAATATACAATGAAACTTTCTTATTTTGATACAAGATGGTGATTTTGTTCTAAAACTGTCAAATTACTTTCTATAAGACTGATACATTAGTATATATCTGAATTTATGATGACATGGCACTGAAAAAAAGAGATTTCCATCTTTTAGAACTTCTCAGTGTTGATGCAAAGAAAAACAGGTAATAGTGAAATAATACTGTGGTGCTCATGATAGGGACACACACAGTAACAGCCACTGTGTTACAAAACACAGGCCATGCTTTAGTCCTGTTGGAAATGGAAGAATTTCAAGAACATCTGCACTAATAAGTGTGAGGCAGTTAAAAAACAAAACAAAACAAAACAAAAAAACAAACAAACAAATGAAAAAATCCAGCCTATTTTTCTTTATCAGTGCTATGGTTTGGGTGTGAGGTGTTCCCGAAAAGCTCACACATGAGATAATGCAAGAAGATTCAGAGGAGAAATGATTGGATTGTAAGGGTCTTCACCCAATCAGTGATTTAAATCCCTGATAGGGATTAACTGAGTGGTAACTGAAGTGGTAGAGAGCGAGGGAGGAGGTGGGAATTGTGGCGTGGCTTTAGGTATATGAATTTGTATCTGGGCCAGTGGAGTTTTTCTCTGCTTCCAGATCACCATGGTGTGAGCCGCTTCCCTTGGCCATCCTCTCCCGCCATGATGTTCAGCCTCACCTGGAGCCCAGAGGAATGGAGCAGGCCTTCTATGGACTAAAACCTGTGAAACCATGAGCACTCAGGTAAACTTTTCCTCCTCTACAATTGTTCTGGTCAGATCTTTTAGTGACAGCAGTGAAATAGCTGACTCAAACAATCAGTGTTCATTAGGTTTATAACTTACAAAAGCTTACATTCTCACAGTCAATCATTATAACTTCCTTGCAAACATTCTCAACTGTCTTTTCCATTTTTATGCTTTTATACATCTTTGGCTAGAGCATCATCCAAGTTAAATCAAACTTTCTTTCCAGTTTAGTCTGCATCTTTGCAGATGAATATAACTGAAAAAACTCAGTCACCCCCATTTTTTAAATATATGACATCTACTCTCAAGTGGGCCCTTAAGGTCAGCATCTCACTGTAGCCCTCCTATCCTTTCTCTCTCCTATTCTAAAGGGGAACCTCAAATTCCTCCTTTCTCTCTTACCTCCAAAATCCTCATCCACCTTCTTCTCAGTGGAAGACTTTTGTTCCTATTTAATTGAAAAAACAAAACAAAACAAACAAAAACAAAATATTCCCTCTATATTTTACATACTCTTTGCATTTCAACCCCTCATTTTTCAAATCCCTATTTCTCTTCACTGATTTGGTTATCTGCATATCAATCTTGAAAATTCACTATTTGGCCCCCTGCATAGGTTTCCTATTTGTTTCATCAGACAGAGAGCAGGTCTGATGAGCACTCACAAGAGTGATGGAGGGAGCTGAGCAGTCCCATTTTATTGGATTTCCATGCCACATCTCATTTGGTGAAATGAGAGGTTCAATAAATAGAAAATATTTGAAAATTGTTAATTTATTGGATCATAGATTTTAAAATATAAAAATATTTTCTTTAGATATTATTTGGAAACACCCTGAAATGCACAAAAAGTGGGAAGAATAGTAAAACAAACTTGATTTTTTTATGAACTATTCGTCAATAATTTGTGAACATAATGCTTCCTCTTCTTGAAATACATTGCTATTTTAGAGTTCTTACAAAATGACAAAACACTGCAATCAGTAAATTAACATTGAGTTATTACCAATCTAATCTTCAGAACACAGCCAATGTGGACATTTTCCAAAAAATGTTCTCTAGAGTCCAAAAATACATTTCAGTATCATACTTAGAATGATTGTTCTGTTTCTTTAGTCATTTTCTAGATGGAACAGTTCCAAAGTCTTTCCTCAACTTTCATGACCTTGATACTTTTGAAGTTTGTGGAATGTTTTTTAAAATTAAAATTTAATTTCTTTTTTGACTGACATAAAATCATAAAAACTGTATGTGGGGTGTGTGATATTTTGTGATATTTTGATACATCTACATATTATATGTTTAAATCATGTTAAATATATTTAACTCTGTAAACATATTTCTTTATGATGAAAAGATTCAAAACACTTTCTTAGCTTTGTGAAATATACAGTATAATTCTTATTACCTATAGCCACATTACTGTGCCATAGCACAGGAGAATTTTCTGTTCCTAACTGTATTTTAGTACCTACTCCCTACCTTACATGCTCCCTATGTGTCCCTACTCCCTACCTTACCAAATCACTGGTAACCACTGTTCTATCCTCAGCTTTGATGAGACCAACTTTTTAAAATTCCATATATGAGTAAGATCATGTGGCATTTGTATTTCTGTGCCTGTTTTGTGCCACTTAATGAGTTCCATCCATGTTTTTGCAAATGACAAAATTTTATTCTACTTTGTCTGAATAATATTTCATTATGTATATGTAGCAAATTTTCTTTATGCATCCACCAGTAGATGGACACAAGTTGACTCTATGTCTTGGTTACTCTGAATAGTGATACAAGAAATGAGGAAATGTAAATGTGTTTTGGACATATTGACTTCTGGATTTTTACCCAGTGTAGGATTACTGAAACATATTGTTGTGCTTTTCACCTTTTGAGTTAAAAGGTTATACTAGTTTACATTTCCACCAACAGTGTGCTCACCATAAGTGTGCAAGTATTTCCTTTTCTCTATACGCTTGCCAGTGCTTGTTATTCTTTAGCCTATTTGATGGTAGTCACTCCTATTGGGATAAGGTGATATCTCATTCTGGTTTTGATTTGTATGTCTCTGATAATTAGTAGTGTTCAAAATATTTCTACATACCCATTGACCACCTGTATATCTTTTTTTGAAAACTATCAATTTAGATATATGACTTATTGTTATTATTATTCATTATCTTATTATTATTACCTTTGGTAGTGCTGGGGATTGAACCCATGGTGTCATGCACATTAAGCAAGTATTCTACCACTGAGGTGCATCCCCAGCCCTGTTGCCCAGTTTTTAAGCAAGTAATTTATTTATTTATTTTGCTAGTTAATTTTTGGAGTTCCTTATACATTCTGGAAATCAACCCTTCAGATAATTTTCTATAGTTTGCAAGTACCCTCTTTCATTTTGTAGGTTGTCTCTTCACTGTTTCCCTTGCTGTGCAGAAGCTCTTTAGTTTAATGTAATCCTATTTGTCCATTTTTGCTTTTAGTTCCTATGCTTTTAGGATACAGTTGAAAAACCTTTTCCCATTGAAATGTCGTAAGAACTTCCCTTACATTTTCTCCTAGTAGTTTCATAAAGCCAATCATTTTATAGAATGTTCTTTACTTGGTTTTATTTGATGATTCTTTTTTTTTCTTTTTCTTTTTACAGACTGCATTTTGATTCATTGTGCACAAATGGAATACAACTTTTCATTTCTATGGTTTTAAACGATGTAGATTCACACCATTCCTGTAATCATACATATACATAGGGTAGTGATGTCTATCTCATTCCATTCTATTTCCTCCCCTCGCCCCCTCTGCTCCATCATTTCTCTCTACATAATCCAAAGTTCCTCCTTTCTTCTCTTACTCTCCATCCCCCACTGTCATTGTGCATCATCATCTACCTATCAGAGAAAACATTTGGTCTTTGGTTTTTTGCATTGCCTTATTCCACTTAACATTTGGCCTTTGTTTTTTTTTGCATTAGCTTATTTCACTTAGCATGATATTTTCCAATTCCATCCATTCACCTGCAAATGCCATAATTTTATTCTTTAGGGCTGAATAATATTCCATTGTGTATAGACACCACAGTTTCTTTTCCATTCATCTATTGAAGGGCATCTAGATTGCTTACACAATCTAACTATTGTGAAATGAGTTGCTATAAACTGTAAAGGTTAATTGGGGTCCAGCTATAAAGGTTAAGGGTAGAGCTAATAAAGAGGCAAGCACACAGGATGACAAAGAGCAAGAAGTGACTTCCATGGGAAAGCCAGTTCAATTTATTATCTCTTCCAGGGTCATATCAAATTACACTAGGTTACATAGTGCAGTTGGCTTTGCACATGTGCAGATCACATAACTTGCTTGCTTCTCAGATCCACTAGTATCAAGGTTATTATAATAAGATAATGTCTCCAGGCCTCAAGGACAGAGGTGTTGCAGAGCATTTCTAAGCCATTCAAACAGAGCACCTATTGTCCTGAGGAGTTTTCTCGACTTGGACGTTCGCTCCTCTATATATTGACTGACTGAAATCCCTACAATAAACATTGATGTGGCTTGTCACTGTAGTATGCTGATCTTAAGTTCTTGGGGTATAAACCATGGAGTGGGATAATTGGGTCAAAAGGTGGGTCCATTCCAAGTTTTCTGAGGAATCTCCATACTGCTTCCCAGAGAGATTGCAAAGTAGATTCGGGTTATACACCATTAGTTGGATATTTCAGAAATTATACTGAGACTTTTCATTGCAGCCAATCAGAGGCACAAGATTTCAAATTGTCCCAATGATGTTTGGTATCTTGGTATGGGTGATAATTGCTAGAGAATGGTTCTCATAATTAAAATATAAAACGAATTTTCCCTTTGTAATCAATAAGTATTTGGTGAAGGGAAATTTGGAGACTCTTCAAACATTCTACTTCCTATTAAACTTTCACTTTATTGATTTATTTTTTTATTTTGGGCCTGTTAATTTCAATTTTTTAGTAGAGCATAATTTATTACTTTCATATTTGTTTTTGTACTCAAATTGTCTTAGAAAATGCTTGATTCATTTCCTTTAGGAGTTATCCTTGGGGTACTTCTTTTATTTTTGTTATAAGCAGTTCCAGATTTATGTTCAAGTTTGGTGGCACTATCCTTGGACTTAGTGATTTCTCCAAGAACCTCTAATGTGTTGCAAAAGAAAAGAATATTATGAAAGTTAAGACATCACAGGTAGGTATATATGTAACTAGGAATGCGTGCAGCTGAGTTTCCCATCCTACTTCCAAATTCAACACCTACATATCTTTTCTCTTTCCTAAGTTTTGCAACTCAGTTGTCTTTCATTGCCCCTGATATGTCTGAGTAACATTCTTTAGTCACAAGGCTCACTCTCCTCTGTAAATTTGCTCTTCGCTCTACTTCAGCTCTAGCCACCTGAGCTCAGACTCAGCCACCCACTTGTGCAGTCCCTCCTAACTATGCCTATGATTGTTTCTCAAATCATCACAGAGCAGAAGTCCTCCTCACTCATCCCACACTAAGCACCCTTCAAAGTGCTGCCTGCCCCACCCCAAATGGACACCAGCCTTTCCTCACTAGGCTCAGTATTCCATGCTGGACTACCCTTCTTACACTTCTGGGTTTCCAATCATCACTTCCATTTCTCCCCTGAGTGAGCATCCCCCTGGGCTCTGACACCCTGCTTTAGCCACCCTGACTCATCCTCAGTGTAGACTACTACTTTGCTTATCTCTATCTAATAGTTTCAGGACTGGATTGTGCAGCAAGAGAAAAAGAAGAGATTAAAATGGCAGAAAATGATAGAATAAGAAGGAAAGAAGGATAATTTTCCTGATTTTAACACATATTGAGTTGATACAATGAGTGTTTTGTTTCTTTGATACTTTTCTATATTTTACATCTTCTTTCAATCAATTCTTCTTGAAAGACTGTTATAAAAAATCAAGAACAAATATAGAGAAAATTCTTGAGATGAAGTTACAATGACACTATTAATTATAAAATTAAATGACCGAAACATTCCAGGTACTTTACTCTTTAAAGAAAGTCCTTCCTATTTTTTTTACTCCTTGGTTCCATCATTTCTGTTTCCTGGGTGTCACTCTTTTGTGAGAAAATAACAGTTACTGCACATGAAGGAAAAATCCTTAAAGTGTTGGTGGCAAAATAAATCTCATATTGATATTTCGGTTTGCTTAGTGTCTATGTTACAATGTGAAGTATGTGAAAAGAGAAGCTATAATTTCTGTTTTCCTGTTCACCATCCCCATCATGACTGTTTCTTCTTTTTGTTACTTCATGTCCACTAGTTTTTTTTCCCTGAAAGCTATCTCTCTTTCATTAGTAGGTAGAGACGGTTCTACTAACACTCAACAATAGTTCCTTCTTCACTTCATGTGATACAATGCAAGCTCTTCAACAGAAATGTGATGAAAGCCATAAATGCAATTTAGAGATTTTCTATTAACCACATTAGAAACATAAAAAGGAACAGGTAAAGCTGAATTTAAAAACATATCTTAGTACTCCATCTAGTATTTCAGTGGGTAAGCCTTAAACAATTTTTGAGATATTTTGTATTCCCCTTTTCCCTGTTAAACTCTTGGGATCTGCAGCACAATTTAAACATACAAAACATCTCAATTTGGATGTTAAATTTCCAACAGATATATTTGATTTATACTGAGATTGCATCAATTTATGAGTTGAGAAAGTATATTTAATCATAAATCAATTAACACACTTTTAAAATTTCCAATATATGAATGAAATATTCATTTGTAGAATTATAATCAAGTTAATTAAAATAAAGTATGAATTCAATTTCTTTTGCATATTTGTCACATTTAAACTGCTCATAGTCATATGTGGCTCATGGCTATTATATTAAACACTGCAGGCAAAGTCACTTAGAAATAAGTAGAATCTGAATTATACGGTTGGTGTTGATAAGAAAGAGAAGTCATCAGTGACTTTGAAGTCACACAAATCAATTTGATTTAGTGTTGATTAGATCAGAGGTTATGAAAGTTTAGGAGGAAATTCTAGAATAACTGATATTACACACCTAAAAATTCTGAGTATGGTTTCTCAAAGATTAGTGTGAAGAAATTTCCTTGAAAAATAGATTTAAGTACTTGATGCTAAAACTACTTAAGCTGCTTAAAAATACATATTCTTAGTACTTATTTCAGAAATCCTGCTTTAGAATTTTTACAGTGGGGCTTAGAAAACTGCATTTATTTGACTGATCTACAGATCATTTTGGACTAAAGTTTTAGAAATACTGCCCTCCAGAGTGGAACTGTAAAATTAATTTTCATTGTTAAAATCTTTATTGAGAAGTAATGTTTTCCTGCACTGATTAGGCAATGCTGAGACAGTATCTTTTTCCCTGTTTCATTAAGAACCTGGACCTGGGTTCACATTTCAATTTTAAATACAGTGCAGGTGCACACCGATAATCCTAGCTACTGGGGAGACGGAGGTGGGAGGATTACAGCCCACTTTGGCAACATAGTGAGATTCTGTAGAAAAAATAAAGTTTCCAATTTTGCCAACTTGTATCAATAAGTAATGAAGGTCTTAGATCTTAAAAACACACAAATAATACAGTGTCTTAGAAATCGATTCTACATAGTGCGTCTCTGGCTAACCTCCCTCAGACTGCAAATATTCTAATAGTGACTGTGCTTCTATCCAAAAGCATTTTGCAGGTCTACATTTATAGAAAGTTAAGAAATATAGTGTTCTTACCTGTACTTAGAGATTTTTCATTTGTTTAAAAAATTACTGATGTTTTGGTCAAAAGGATCTTGGTAATATTTTGTTTTAGGTACACTGTGCTGCTTCTTAAAATTTTACAAGTTTGACTTTGAGTGCAAACTCATGCCACTAGATTTAAAATGCAGATTTCTGTTTTCCAATATCTACTGCATTTTATGATTCATCATCCAGTCTTTAATACTATTAAATGCTTAAAGAACACAATAAGCACACATCAGGAAATGAGCTCTGTTCAGGATTATTGCCTTAGCCTCATTTTAAAAAAAAATCTTTTTAGCTGTAGATAGACACAATATCTTTATTTATTTTTTTATGTGGTGCTAAGAGTTGAACCCAGTGCCTCACACATGCTAGGTGAGTGTTCTACCACTGAGCCACAACCCCAGCCCCCTTAGCCTCATTTTAAAATCTGTGTGTACCAAAGTTGCTTAATTGCTGTCTGAAGGGAAAAATAAAACATCTGAGAAAAAATGAGTGAAAAACTGGGATGTGATTTGTGTCGGCAGTCTGAATGACATTCACAGAACGACTTTTCTGGGATTTTCCAGAAGTACTAATGGGCACCTTCGTGTCAGAGAGACATGGCATCAACAGAACTTCTCATCATTTGGATGTTCTCTCATGGGCTCCTGAGGCAACAAACTTACCCCTATCAAAATAAAGTGGCAGCACTGAGAATGAATCTGCCTTGTTCCAGACTGGTCCTTTCTGAAAAGTCAAAAATTGTGTGACAAAAACCTCTGATGGCTACAGTAAAATTGGACTAGAGGCTTTGTGAATCTCTGAATTGTACAAATCATGGCTACGAGAGATGTGCCAGGAGTCTTAAAAAACTCTGTTAACTCGTCAGCTGGGGAGGAGAGATTCATGAGTGTAATTTAAGCAGGTCCTTAAAGATCATATCTCTGAGATAAGCAGTGCCTCTTTTTTGCATGTAAAGAAACTCACTCCCCCAAGTAGACAAATCCATCTCAGTCCCCTCTCTCTTTTTATTTGCCAGTTTTTTTCTAGGAAATTGTTGTAGATTCCCTCTTGTTTGATGCTCTTAAACAAGAACAGGCATCTATCAGTTTTCATTGCTTCAAACATACCTATGAATTGATCTATTTCTAGACAATCATCTTGAGCAGATTAACTTTTGGTTAAGATCACATTAAATGGTGTTTGTTTTTTTAAATCAGTGTACTAAAGTCAGAGAAAGTAGTGAGTATAATGAGGTTTAGAAACATGTAAATAAATACAATCTTGTGCTGCGTAACGACGTTTCCATCACTCATGGAGTACACATGCGTTGATGGTGCCATGAGATTATAATGGAACCAAAAAATTCCTATTGCCTCATGGCATATGACATTGTACAAATTGTAAATTATAGTGCAACACATTAATCACATATTTGTGATGATGCTTGTGTCAATCAACCTACTGTGTGCTCTCAGTTATATAAAAGCATAGCATACATAATTGTATACAGCAATAATATTGATAATGATAACAAACAATTAGACATTTACTATATTTTATCATTCTTTTGTAGTGTACTCCTTCTAATTATAAGAAATACAAAAGCAAAATGCAAATCAGAGTGAATGATCATAGTGTAGTTAATAAGATTTTAAGCAGAATTATATATTATTTTAAGCTCAAGTATATATTATTTCTCTGTACTTCAAGACAGGTCAGGACAAATGTTAAACACATATTGGATACGGAGTAAACAGCAATGGATTAACATGAATTGAAGTTCCTAGAATGTGAAATCATTCTTGATATTTCCTTAAGTATAATATGCTAAGAAATCATGATCTGTCTTATGTTTTTTGTCAAGGTACTTTTCCTTCATACCTCTTCTATTTTATTTTTATTCTACAAATAGATATGAATAAAATTGTGTATAATAAGAGCTTGTGGAGCACTATCTCTGACAGTTCATTTCACATGACTGTCAGGAGAGTTTTTGTGAATTTATTTAACTCATGACCCAATTTGCCATGCTTCTTGTTGTGTTATTGTTGTCATTATTATTGTTATCACAAGAAAGGAAGTAAAAAATTATCCCTGACAAATGATTTCAAAATCTGAAAACCAGCTCTATTGAGATGCATATAAAATTTTGGACCAGGGTTCTCAGATGGACATTCTTAAACTTTATTTTCAGAACCTGAAAATGATTGAGGACAGGTTTCATGGTTTCTATAAATCTAAAGTATCAGTACACTCAATTCATAGGTTAACATCATTTTTAATACTATGGGGTTGGTGCTTGGGGACACACTGCTGGGTATACAGAAACGGACCTGTAAGTGAAAAATAACTTTCCATATAACACCTTTTTAGTTCATCATTTCCATTTTCCAACTCACTTTATGATATTCTGGGTCTAGGAAACGTGCTGTCTTTATGAACTCTATTATTTGGAGTGCTTTGTTTGGCAAATGGGAGGAATCAGCAGGAGATCAGAGAGTGGGAGTAAAGGAAGAGGAAGAGAAAGTTATTCTACCAACTTTCATCATCCTCTTCTGTTGTTGGCAGAGTCTGCATTCTTCTAATGGAGGCTATCCTGTCTGCCTGGTTGTTCTACAACTGGAGGTTTTTCTCTGATAAGATCTACCAGGGTTTTTCCTTGCAAAATTAGGCATGGTACTATTTTCCATCCCTCTTAATTTCAGAGCACTCAAAACTCTCTTGTTATTTTTCATTGACTTTGTCACAACTTTGTAAATAATCTTTTCCTTGAATATATTTAATCTCTCCAATTGAGTGGATAATCTATTTTCTTGCTGAGATCCTAATATAGTAATTAGATCAGGTGCAACTCCAGGAAACAAGTCCTCAAAAATGGGAACTGATAACTGGATTGCTCATATAGTTCAAGAGTTCAATATAGTTCAATCTTTATTGTGAAGAAGCAATGAAAAAAATGGCAATTCACAATTTTCAGTGGCATCATAGCAACTCAAATTATCATTGGCTTTTTTACTACAAGATGGTTATAGTTAATATCAACTCAATTGGCATATGCTAGTGCGATCACAAAGACCCTGGATTTGAAGTTCATTACTCTGTAGTCATTGTCTTAAAATGATTAATAAATGCATCTTTTAATTGGTATTATGTAAGCAAAGTTTCATGAGACAAGGTAGCATATACTGGAAGCTTGAACCTTTGAAAACTCAAACCCAGCTCCAGTGGACTGCCTCTCCACATTCCTATGATGGGTTCCTAGCCACCAGTTACCTGTCCTTGCCAGTTGCTTATACCAACTTTGCCCTTAGTAGACAACTAGGTACTGACATGGTGAGGATTGAGGTCAGGCATGCACATGCTGTACTGCCTACTGATGGGCACTTGTGAGAATTTACATTCATGTACAACTTTCCCCAAGTTCAAGAAAATAAAATAATTAATAACACATGAAATCTCCTTGATATTTGAAAAACACAAGAAAACTAAAACCTTTTTTCAAGCTTTGAATGAGGGCCTGCATTTTTAATTTGAACTGGACCCCAGAAATTACATTCCCAGCCCTGAATATAATACAAGTAGAGGCCAAGCTTTTGAAAAACAAGTGTATTGCATGCAGTGCTGTTGTGGGTAATAATGATGATTAAAAACAATGAAAGCAGCATATGCTACAGTTTCTGACCAAGTTAAAGAATGTGCACAAAGAAAAGGACAAATCGAAAACTTTGATTGTCGGAATAAGAGCACATGATTAATTGTAATTTTTCAAAAGTGCTTTATCTTCAATAGTAGATATGGCTGAAAATCAATCCCAAAGCCTGCAGGTAAATTTTTAGATAAAGTGCCCAGTCACATGTGGGTTACACTAAAGAAGAAACAAGTCTATTTCTGCCCATATCTGGCCCGCCACCAGTCTTTGAAAAGAAAGTCTTTTTGCAAAAAATGTTTTATTGTCATTCATTTGCATATTACCAGTTCTGCTCTAATGACAGAGTTGAGAAGCTGCAACTGATAATGTAGGACTGAAACATCTAGCATTTACTGTCTTTCATTTTACATGTAGAGTTTGCAGACTCTTGCACTTAAGGAGTGACACTGGTAAGAAGCCATGAGATACTGAGACAGGAAAGGAGGACATTTGATCAGGACACACAAAACTTCAAATTCTGAAACTGTTTTGCTAGTAAGGACATATTCCTACACCAACTCTAAGCTCATGATGAGAGCTAGATGCCATCACAGCTCAGTCCAGAAATACAAGGCGTGGACCAATAGTAGTTGTCACACAAAACAAAAGGGGTGGGTGCATAGTCATTTCAAAACTGACTATGAAGAACAATGTGTATTGATAAAGTTTTAGGATGGAAGTACAAAGCATAAGCAAGGTCATAAAGAATTTATTACAGTCTAAATTTGTCATGTGAGATGGAATGTGTTACCTGAAGCTTTGAAATCACAATAACTGTATTGCTTCATTACCATTTCATCCCCACGCAGAAGACCTAGTTTGGTAGATGTGTGTGATGGACTGCTGAAGACTCACCTGGAGTACCACCAGGAGGAAACTTCCATGGACAACATGACCTGCGATCTTCCCTGGTTTTCTTTTCCCTTGGCAACCTTAGAGGACCAGAGACCTTTCTATCTTGATTGCATGAAATCTGGCACTGAACTCGCCAGCCATTTCTCATGTCCTTCTCTTGTATGTTCAAAATATGTGATAGACCCTGGCTACTGCCACCACATTCCTGTGTGATATTCATTGACCTGGAAACCTGCTATTCAGTAAAGCAAACATTTCTTATTTTGTCAATATTTTGTATCTTATAATTTGTATTTTGAATACAGTTAATTTGAGTGCTACTTTTACTTTCCTGACTTCAAAATAGAACAAAACACATTTAATTTATGATTCTCTGTGATTTCCTTGCTGGTTAGAAAGTCAAAATGATAAGCTGCTATTTTAGCCTACCTGATATGCAAACTGAGAGTAGTATGATCTACTTTGTCAATTAGAAACTCCCCACTAGCCCACTATCTTTATGTATGATATGATGTTACTTTTATAACTTTTCAAATTTGAGAAGTCACTGCTTTCACTTTCTTTTTGGTTTTCCCAGTTTTTATAAGTGTAGAGAAATAAGGTCTGTGATTCCTTATTACCACACACAGCATACATTTATTGTGATCAAGAAAAATATTAAGTCATAAAATTGTAAGGCAGTTTATAGTACACAAAGCAAATTGTCAAATATGATCTGTCACATTATTCTCTTATGAACTGAGGTATCTAGCTAGGAAGACAGTTTCAAAATGTTGTTTTACAATTCTATGTTCACAATTTTTGTATTTACACTTTATATTTAACTTACTAGGAATTTATGGCATGAAGTTTGTGTTCATATTAATTTTCTCTATGTAGAGGCTCACTAGATAAAAATCATTTTAGGAGAGTTCATCTCTGCACTGCTTAAAGAGTTTACAAAACAGAGTTGAAAGTACATTGAGAATATTATAAGATAAAATTTATACTTACTGACCATAATGAAATAATTAAAATCCATTCAATCTATGTGCAATCAATATTTTGAATTAAAATTTGGATGCTTTACTTTGAGGCAAACCAATATAAAATTAGGTTAAGAATTTCTTGAAACTTCAGAATATAAAGAAAAAGCTTAAGACATCTGGAAGTAGAGAGAATTTCATTAAAAAGCTGCATATATTATTACCCAATTTCAATAAGGATCTATTATGCACACTTTATCCTCACTATTTTCTTTTAACCCAAATTAGTGAAGCAAATGTATCATACTAATGATTTCAACCAAGAGCGTTACAGTGTTAATGGAGGTTCGAAAAGTAGTGTTCCTAATTTTAACTATTTCTTTTTTCAGGAGTTGGAGTTTATAAATCCTACCTGTGAACCTGTGACTACCAATGAATTACGTTTGTAACTTTCCAGGCTCAAGCCTTATGAAATCGACAGCTTCCATTGTCTGTCTCTTGAAACATTCTTTAACTAAAATAAAATCACCATACTGTGAGGAAACTCAAATAGGAAAGTCTCTAGCTATCAGTCAGCATCAATGATGGTACAAGTGAGCCTCCAAGATAAATCCAGTCCCAGCCACCATCTGAAAGCAACTACAGGAAAAACACTGGATCAAGAAATGCCTAGTTCAGTTCAGGCATCTCCTCAAACCTTAAGAGGTGAGTAAAAGTAACCTTTGCAGTTTCAATTCATTTAAAATTTGGAGTTACTCTTCATGTAACAAGTGATAACTCAGATATATTTCAGTACATAGAATTTTGTGCTACCATAACAACTTAAAATATGCAGTATTCACTCCTGAATGAGGTGGCAAGTTGAAGGGAAGAAAATCTTAAGAGACGGTGTAAAGCATAAAGGGTACCAAGGAAAACACGGAAAACCTAAATGACTTCAGGGAAATCATTGCTGAGAGCTTAAAGAGAGGGCAATGTTGTAAAGCTGGAGGAAATCTAACTTTTGTAATGTAATGACAGAAATTTGTCAACACTGTCTTACAAAGCAATGTTGAAAACAGGAAATGCTGATAATAGATCTGGAGATCTAGCTAAAGAGAGCTCCAGGCAGAGTAAGTGAGTGAAAGTACATCCTGTTTTCCTCCTGTTGTATAAGATGACATGTGAAAAGAAAAAAGATGAACTAAAGAACCTGCTGGTATATAAAATGAAGTCAGGATGTTCTAGGTACAAAAATTATACTCTCTTATTCCCAGCATCTCCTGAGAGCAGAAGGGCTTGAGGCCAGATGTTAAAACCCAGGTCAGAATATTATCATTTAAATAAAAATATATCAGAAATATGCAATCTCTCATAAAGCCATTTAGATTGACAAGGATCTTCTAGGGGTCTTAAGGGCATGTCTCACAGATTCAGTTAAATAATAAAGATTCCAATGGTCAGAAAAATGGGGTCTAACATCAACTCCATAAGGAACTAAAGATAGAGAAGTATCTATCTTTAAAAAAAAGTGGATTTGAACCTGGGACTGTAGTTCAGTGGTAGAGTGCTTACCTTGAATACATAAGGCCCTGGGTTCCATCTCCAGCATAGAGTGAGAAAAAAAAGTTTGTGATTGCAGTTTTTGTCTTCCAGTGACCCAAATTAGATTCATACACCTCTTAGAAAAAATTTTAAAGTAATTTTTTTCACCTGTTGTTAGATTCTGATAAAATTACTACAATTTGTTGTGGAGAGACGTCCATATCTAGCAGAATCAGACTTGGTTGAGCAATGGGATAGAGTCCTGACTCCCAGGAACTGGAAGCCATCATAGACTGTTCCAGATAGCCTAGGAGGAAATGGCCCTGTGTGGGAGTGGCTTACTGTCTGGTGATATGCTAATTCCCTAAACAATCGGTTTCCCTAACTCCTCCCCATCCTGTTCCTCAAAGAAGAAGCCCCTGTGGTTGTGCCACTTTACCTATGTGACTATAAATAAAGGAGAGGTGGAGTCTTCCATCTTGCTAGAGGCCAAATCTGGTATGGCCCAATCTGTCATGCCACTTCCCATTTGACAAGAGTATTGATTCTTGTGTATTTATTAATTAGATCAGTGTATTGGTAATTACTTGATTTATTGCTGGCACCTCCATTTTCCCACAGTTAACCCTTCCCTCTTGCACTAGGGACTGGCTGAAACTCCCATAGTTTGTACTAAAAATAGAGAAATAATTAAAATAAAGAGTTTTTTGGATGCTTGATCTGATACTAGGCGAGGAAACTACCTAACACAAAGCACCATTAATTTCTTCCAGAAAAGGTAGATGAATCAGAGGAGGGAAACAAAAGCCAGAGGGCATAATCAAAAGCCCTGCAGCATTTTCCCAGGCAATAGGACTGAACCCTAATCAAGAGCTGGCAATTTATGCCTAGCTATTCCTGAAAGTGTCTATGGACTAGTAACTGCTATCATTGGGTATTGATAACCATTTACATTAAATCTTACCAAACAAAGTCATAATAGAGAATTATCTGGTTCATATAATATCTTATGAGTAGTGTACTTTTCGGGGGGTGGTAACCCAGATTGAACTCAGGGGCATGTCCAGCCCTTTTTTGTGTTTTATTTAGAGACATGGTCTCACTGAATTGCTTAGTGCTTTGCTGTTGCTAAGGGTGGCTTTGAACTTGTGATTCTCCTGTTTCAGCCTCCCAAGCTGCTTTTCAGTCTTTAGTTTAGGAATAAACTCAAAATTCCACATATTATATGTGTCCATGTTCTATTATTGTTATGTTTTGAATGTAAGGTGTCCCCCAAAAACTCACATATGAGACAATGCAGGAAGGTTCAGAGGAGAAATGATTGGGTTGTAAGAGTCTTAATCCAATCAGTAATTCAATCCCCTGATATGGATTAACTGAGTGGTAAATAAGTAGTAGGGGGCAGCTGGTGCATGTGGGAATTGGGGCATGGCTTTGGGCACATATTTATATCTGGAGAGTGGAGTCTCTCCCTGCTTCCTGATCAACATGTAAGCTACTTCCCACTGCTATACCCTTCTGCCATGTTTTCTGTCTCACCTCAAGCCTTGAGGATTAGACCTAGCCGTCTATGGACTAAGACCTTGAAACTGTGAGCCTTCAAATAAACTTTTCTCCTTTAAAATTGTGCTAGTCAGGTCTTTCAGTCACGACAACAAAAAAACTGATTAAAACAGAGATTTGTACCAAGAGTGGGGTCATTGCTGTGACAAACCTGACCATGTGTCTTAGAAGCTTTTTGAGCTTTTTGCAATTGGTGGGAGAAATTTTGAGATGTTTAACACTGCAAGCAGGAAATGCTTTATGTTGTGGTAAGTGGAGCTTAATGGCCAATTCTGGTGGGAGATCAGAGGACCAGAATGTCAATAGGACCAGGAACAATGAAGGTAGTGCTGAAGAGGGTTCAGAGGATGACTGTATTGGAATTTGGAGAAAAGGCCATTTGCATTATGTTCAGGCTGAGCAGTTGTCTTTATTTTGCCCATATCCAGAGATTTTCAGTGAGGCTGATTTTAGAAGCAATGAAATTCTTAATCTGGCAGAAGAAATGCCTAGGCAGCAGAGCATTCAGGAAGTGCCTGGATATTGCTGGTGGCTTTTAGCCAAATTTATTGTGATAATAAGAAGCAGAAAGCAAAGTAGAATGATTTGAAAAATGTGGGCTTGAAAGGCAGGAGTAAAACTAGGGCTAAGGAAGTTGAAGTTGTTAAAGACAGTAGCACCACTAAAGAAATGCTGAAGACTTTGACAGAGACAATAAGAAAGTGGCTTGTGGACATCTCAGGAGCTGACAAGACCAGACCCATCTCAAGTTCAAGGCAGTAAGATGAAAATTCTTTTGAGAAGAGACCAGTGAGGAATACCTCTTGGACAAGGGGGCCTAGGAAGTTTTTTCAACATGCTCAGCCTCCCAGACACTCAGAGGCTGCTACAGGCAGGGTTCCTGGGAACTTGACTACCACTCAAGATGGCAGCATACCCTGGCAATCAACCACATGGTACTAGTTCTGCCGGAGTGCAGGATGCTGGAGTTAGGGGTTCATGGAGGCTTCCACCAAGATTTCAAAGGAAGGCCTTGGAGGCCTGGCAAGGTGCAGCAGAGTCAGAGTCCCTGAGGCAGCCCCTGAGAAGTCAAAGTTTGGAAATGTGAGGAGGAAGCCAAAGCTGCAGTGGAGACTCCCCAGATTAAGAAATGCCAGTAATGTGGGATATCACTCAAGGAAATCTGCAGGACTTGAGCAGAGTCAAGGCAACAGAAATGCCACTTGGACTGCAACCAACAAGGACACAGGGGTATAGATACACAAGCCCAGTGGAGAGAACATCGCAAGGAAATGTGCCCAAGATTCTGGAGTGGAAGTACAGAACTTGTTTGCCCTGCTGGATTTTGGTCTTTGGTCCCATCCCTTCTTTCTATGCCTGTTATTTTTTTAATGGAAATGTTTACTCTATACCATTCTATATTGGAGATTTGTAAATTGTTTTTAACTTTACAGGATCTCACAATGCGAGATTGCCTTGAGTCTCAGAGGAGACTTTGGACTTGAACTTTGAGCAATCTTGGAACTGTTGACAGTGGGGACCCAAGGAAATGGAAAGAATGTACTTTGCATTCAGAGATGGTTGTGACCTTGTGGGGACCAGGGGCAAAATGTTATGGTTTGAATATGAGGTGTCCCCCAAAACTTCACGTGTGTGACAATGCAATAAGGAAAAATGATTTGGTTGTAAGAGTCTTAACTCATTCAGTGACTTAATCCTCTAATAGTAATTAACTGAATTGGTAACTGAAGTGGTAGGTTATGGCTGGAGGAGATGGGAATTGGGGTGTAGTTTTGGGTATATATTTGTATCTGGGGTGTGCAGTCTCTCTCTCTGCTTCCTGATAATGTGAGATGCTTCCCTCTGCCACACTATTCCACCATGATGTTCTGCCTCACCTTAAGCCCAGAGAAATAGAGCTGGACTTCTACCAACTAAGACCTCTGAAACCATGAGTCTTCAATAAAACAACTCCTTCACAATTGTTCTGGTCAGATCTTTTAGTCACAGCAGTAAAATAGCTGACTAAAACAATTATTTTCTATAAAAATTAACATTTGCATATTTTCTAAATCAATATATTGAACCAAAATAATTTGTTCTGAGATAGGAAAAAGGCAAAATTTTTATTGGTAGAATTTGCTTTTAGCCTTAAATACATGTGCAAGTTTTCTCAATAAAAATGAAATGGAAAACAGTTACTTAGCATCAGAATTAAAAGTATCTCTGAGATTAGCCATGTGAACATACTTTGAAATCAGAATTCACGAAGTAAAATTTCTGTACCATATACTATACTGAGTGAGAACGAATTCTCCCACAAAATTGGGAGATTTAAAAAAGTCTATAAAATACTTTGAATATACTCTCAATCTTATCATGTTACAGATAAATGAAACCTACCGAGTTTTTAAGTTCAAATTGGACTATAATCTGTAGCTGGTAACTCTGAAGAGAATATCTGCAAAATCATCAACAATTACATTGAATAATGAGATATATTTTTATTTCAATTGCTTTGGTCCCAATGGATAGATTTTGGCTGTCACTGAGCCTTTTCCATCAGGAAAATGAGTCAGAAGATGCACTAGTTTCAGGTAAAAGTCACATCATTTTTAATAACCCCATCAGCAGGTTTAGTTCAAATTCCTTCTCCACAAAAAGAGGCTCAAATAAGTGACAGTTGATCCGAATAGCAAACATAGAACATGTCAGAAGATGGCAGTAAAGGGACAGAAGCAAAGGCCATCAAAGGCTTAAGATTACAGGTCGCATGTATTCCAGCTTCTCTTGTCTATCAGTGAAAAAGAATTTGATGTGTTGTCACTTTAGTTCTCCCCAAATTAATAAATGCATTTATAGGTAGAATTAAAAAGAGTATTGGAAATTGTATATATTGCATACAGAAAAGAAGAGTTTCTCTAGCTCCCCATGAGATATAAGATGAAAAGTATAGTAAGATGTAATTACCCAAAAGAAAGTGCTTTCAGTTTTGTGCATGAGGGAAGAAAATTATATAAGTGTGATTAAAGTGTAAGCAGAAGTAGTACACAGAACATACTATGGGACAGCAGGCAGGGCATACGTTAACAAGTTCAAGCATAATTGGAATATTTCTGAGCACCAAAGAACACAAAGGAGTGACCCAGGGAATCAAAAATGTGGATGGTTGTCTGACAGAAAGAACTGTATGCCTAAAAGTTAGAGAGGGAACTATTAGGTTATTTGTTTAGATCACACTGGGGATATTAATTATGAAGCAGAAAATTCACATATAATAAGAAGGAACCTCATTTACTTAGTACAAAAAGAACAGGTATATACAGTTACTAATTACTTCAATTTTCACCATTTACTGACTTGCTACATTATTCTTATCTATGTTTTTTTACAGAGAGGAAATTGAAGCTTTGAAAAGTTAATTAATTTGCCAAAGGTCATATTTGTAAGAAACAGTAGCAAACTGACATTTGAACTATCTTCCTGACTCTACGATGATCTATACTCTTCATCAACCATTGGTGCTAGAATAAATATTGATAAGATCAATTCATGAAACAAGAGATTTTCAAATGTCAAGCCCTCTGCCATATAAACCAAGCATTTCAGTTGTCAATTATGTGTGTGCCCTCTATGGGGAAATACAATCTCAGATATTTTTCCTACCATATTGTCAAGATTTTAAAATAATACACGTGGTAAACATAAGTAAGTTTGGGAATATTAAGCAATATTTTGTGACTCTTGTTAGTTTCCAAGTGAACTTCATTTATTTTGATTTGAATTGAGTCATATCAATGCTTTTTCCATTTTTTTTACCCATAAAAAAACAGGGACACGCTGTACATTAACTACAATTGTATACTTTTGGAAACATAATAAACATGTAGATGATATAGAAATTCAGAGACTTTTTTTTTGCTTTTATTGGTACATTATTATTGTACATAATAGTTGGGTTCATTCTGACAAAGTCATACATGCATGGAATTCGGTTACTCCATTGCAGACTCTGGTGATCCCCACCCTCCTCCTCCTCCTTTTCTCTATTCTCATTCTTCTACTTTGCTGGTGTTCCATTTATTTATATGTTTTTAATTGGTGCTTTATAAATATACGTAAGGATAGAATTCACTGTGATAGACAGATATACACACATATATATATGCACATACATACATGCATGCACATAGCACAATTTTGTTGAATTCATTCTGGCTTGTCACCCTGTTTCTGTCTCTCCTTCCTCCTTCTCAATCTCCTTCTATCCCAGTGATATTCCCTACATCTTTGTGGTATCTACCCGCCTCACCATTTCCCCCTATACTTTTCTCTAGATTTGACATATGGGGGAGAACATTTGACCATTGAGTGTCTGAATCTGAGTTATTTTCCTCATTTCCCTTAACATGATGTTCTCTAATTCTACCTATTCTCCAGTAAATGCCATAATTTTATTCTTCTTTGTGGCTGAGTAAAACTCCATTGTGTGGGCTGGTGTTGTGACTCAGTGGCAGTGTGCTCACCTAGCATGTGTGAGGCATTGGGTTTGACCCTCAGCAAAACATAAAAATAAATAAAATAAAGGTATTGTGTCCATCTACAACTCAAAAAATAAAAACTGCATTGGGTATATGTACCAATTTTCTTAGTACATTCATGTATCAATAGGCATCAGGGCTGATTCCATAATTTTGCTATTGTGAATTGTGCTTCTATAAATTTTGAAGTGGTTTTATATCTATAGTAAGCTGTTTGCTGTGGTTTTTTTTTTTTTTTTTTTTTTTGACAAATACCAAAGAGTGGGATAGCTGGGTTATATGATCATTCCATTCCAAGTTTTTGAGGAATCTGCACTGCTTTCTGGAGTGGTTGTATTAATTATCAGTCTCACCAACAATGTTTGCATGTACCTTTTCTCCCATATGCTCACCAGTAGTTATTACTTGTACTTTTGGTAATTGGCATTTTGACTGGATTGAGATGAAATCTCAGTGTAGTTGATTTGGATTTTCCTGATTGCTGGAAATGTAGAATATATTTTTCATATATTTGTAGGCCACTTGTTTCTTCTTTGGACAAATGTCTGTTAAGTTCTTTTGCCCATTCATTGATTGGGTTATTTGTTTGTTTTGGTGTTAAGTTTTATGTATTCTGGACATCAATCCCCTGCAGAGGAGCAGCTGGCAGAGATTTTCTCCTACCGCGTAGGCTCTTTCTTCATGCACTTAATCATTTCTTTGCTTTGAAGAAGCCTTTTAATTTTATAGCCTCTGACTTACTGATTCTTGATTTTATTTCTTGCACTTTGAGAGTCTTATTAAGAAAATCAGTGCCTGTACCAATATGTTAGTGCTAACCCAATGTTTTCTTCTAGGCGTTGCAAAGTTTCTGATCTAATTCCTGAAGTCTTCTATCCACTTTGATTTGATTCCTCTGCAGGGTGAGAGATAGGAATCTGGTTTCATTGTTCTACATGTGGTTCTTCTGTCAAGTATCAGATGTTTTCGGCACTGTGGTTTTATCTCTGTGTCTTTCAATCTATTTCATTGGTCTTCACATCTATTTTGATGCTAATATCAAGCCCATGCTGTTTTTTTTTTTTAATTTAAATTATAGCTTGGTAATATAATTTGAGACCAGGTATTGTGATACTACTAGTATCATTCTTATTGATCAATATTGCTTTGGCTATTCTGGGTCTTTTTTCTCTTCCAAATAATTTTAGGACTACTTTTTCTAGTTCTGTTAAGACTGGCATTGGATTTTGATGGGGATTACATTGAATCTGTATAGTGCTTTTAGTTAACATTATTTCTTCCTATCCAAGAACATGGTAAGTTTTTCTGTCTTATATGGTCTTCTTCAATTTCTTTCTTCAGTGATCTAACATTTTCAGTGGCTATTGCTTTTCATTGTTTTACAGGACAAGTATTGTTTCATCTACCTAATCATCCACTTCTACATTTTATTAATCAAACAGAAATAATTTTTCCTTTAAAAACAGCTAGTACACCATTACCCAAACCTGCTCTTCTGGTTTTTACAGGTGGTTCATCTAATGGCAAAGCTGTTACTATAATTGACCAATTACCTCCTATTGTTCAATTTACAAGTGAAACATCAGCCCAAAAAACTGAGATTGTTGCTGTTATTATTTAAAAATGTGTCTCAGCCTTTTAATTTACATACAGATTCAAAATATATAGTTAATTCGTTTCCAGCCATTGAGACTGCCACATTTTCACATTCTTCATCATAGTAACAAGATTTGGGCCTAAATCCCCATGGATTACAACCTAATAAGTTCTGGCAAATGGATGTTACTCATATACCTAAATTTGAAAAGTTATCATTTGTTCATGTAACTGTTGATACTTACATGTTATTTTTGCTTCTGCGAGAACAGGAGAAACTTACAAAGATGTTTCACAACACTTATTTTTGTGTTTTGCCTCTCTAGGTTTGCCTGCTAAAATTAAAACTGACAATGGACCTGCTTATACATTTAAAGCCTTTAAAAAATTATGTGATATGTTTCATATTTCTCATTCTATGGGAATTCCTTATAATCCTCAAGGACAAACAATTGTAGAAAGAGCACATCAAACTTTAAAAACACAAATATCAAAGCTAAAGGAAGGAGAATTAAAGCATAGCTCTCCTCATCACATTATACAGCATGCTTTGTTTGTCGTTAATCATTTAAACTCTGACTCTACAGGTTTGACACCAATGATGAAACACTGGGACAAAAGTCCTTAGCCTAAACTTATGGTTGAATGGAAAGATTTAGTTACAGGACAATGGAAAGGCCCTGATATACTTTTAGCATCAGGTCGGGATACACTTGTGTGTTTCCACAGGATGCAGAATCTCCCTTGGAGATCCCAGATCGATTGATCAAGCACTATGGGCCATCCTTGCAGAAGGAGAATTCCACCACAGCTGTATCCTCAGATCAGACTGACCCTGGATGAAGAGCTGACCTACAAGCTTCGACAACTTCATTTGTCTTCTTGACAGTCAGCCTCTTCTCAAGCATCACCTTTTCCTATTTGGGACCAACTCAAACATCTCATTACTAGAGCTGAACCAGTTGTATTGTCTCAGGGAAACAAATTACACCTGAGGCCCTGTTTGGTGCTATTTTGGCAATCCTTGCTAGTCAGGTCATAACTTGTCAAGCTACATCACAGGCCTATTTGACATATGTTCCAGATCCATCTTTGTTACACCCCTCCTCCTGGGGAAGAACTAATTTAAAGGTATTTACTAGCCATCTTCAGTTGCTTGGTGGAATCTCAGATTCATTAATTCCTCATAAGATATCGTCTACCATTTTTTTTTCATGGTCTTACTGAGGAAACCCCTCTTTGCTTTGCAAGCAACAATACTAATGTTCCTTTGGGATATTTGCCTCTTAGTTATAGAACTTATTTAACCAATTTTCCTCAATCCAATCCTAACAAAAGATATATTTGGTCACTAGAAATGGCCTCTATTGGATATGCTAATTTTACTGAGACTTATATTAACAGTTCTGCTCCTCCCCCATTAAAAATCTGTGAAAAGGCTGCAACAAAAAGGAATTTATATTGGAATTTAATGGACATTGAAGTAAATTTTCCAAAATGGTTTGAATGTGGTTTTTCTCATTTTGCTCAAGTATATGCCCCTCTTATGTCTAATACAAAAATTTTAGATTGGTCTGTCAGCTCTACACTACAATTACAAAAACTATTTTAAAAAGAATATGCAAAAATTTGCTTTTTATACTAATTTATATACCTCAGAGCCAATTCATAGATGGTTTACACCCAGCTGGGTAACTCCAATATATAAGAGCATATTGAAAAATGGCAAACATTCCTATTTTCCTGATTTGTATTGTCTTTTAGCTGCTACTAATATGATATTCTTAACCAGACCTATATCTACAGGACTTACTGGTAAAAGGCCTACTAAAGAAATTCCTGCTGTATTCAGTGTCAGAGCTTATGTAAATGCTCCTCATGCTATACTATTAGCTACAAGTAATGATTCAAATATTACTAAAGATAAAAATTCCTACTCCATTCAATGTATTCATTGTATTATAACAACCTGTATTAATGCTACCATTCCCAAACAATATTCTGTTTTCATGATTGTACATCAGCTTTCTTATGTTATGCTGCCTGTATTGTTAGAAGAATGGTACGATGACCCAGGAACTGAAGTTCTCAAAAGGGTTAATGAATTAATGAGAACTGAAAGATTTGTAGTTGCCTTAATTTTAGGAATAACTGCATTAATCAGCATTATAACTGCTTTAGCTGTTTCTACTACTGCCTTAGTACAAGAAATTCATACTGCTTCTCATGTTAATGACTTATCTCATAATGTTTGCATTGCCCTGGCTGCCCAAGAAAAGATAGGTAAAAAATTAGAAACTAGAATTAATACTCCAGAAGAAACCATTTTATATATTGGTAATCAGATTCAAAATATTAAAACCCAAATGACCACTAAGCGTCATGCTAAGTTTAAATGGATTCGTGTAACTCCCCTTCAAGTAGGTAATAATACTGATTGGAGTCAAGTTCAAATTCACCTTAAAGGTGTTTGGAATAATTCTAATATAGCTCCTGATATAAATATTTTTACAGTAAAAAATAAGAGATCTTAGTCAAGCGCATTTGGAAGTAAGCCCTTCTACAGACTTGGCTCAACAAATATTTTCAAATATAAAAGGAACCATTACCAATAGCACGTTTGTGCAAGGTATTATTCAAATTTTAATTGGAATTGCTTGTGTTCTAATTCTCCTATTTCTCCTTCCAGTTATCATTGCCTGCACCAGATGAGCAATAAAAGATCTCCAGATTCAAATTGAAATTATCAAATTTAAAAATAAAAAAGGGGGAACTGCTGCGCCCTCTTCAATTCCCCTCAGTGCTTGACAAGGATTCCACTGAGTTACAAAGATGTTTGCAAGGTCTCATCTTCCTGGGAATTGGGGCCACTGTTTCCTGTTGTCTTGTTTAATTTGCCTATGCTTGGGAATAATATTATGTTGGATTTCTGGGAATTCTAGGGTCTTAGGGGATTTAGAACACAAGAATCAAACAGCTAATCATACTGGATATAACCAAGAAAGGCCCTTATTCTGGTGTGATAAAAGTATAACTTGGAAAAAATGTTATGCTCATTTTCAGCAACTTATGCTAAATACACCGCAGATGGTGACTACTCCAGATGACCTAGGGCAGAAAAATATGCTGTTCCCACCTTAATTCCAGACAAACAAGTCACAAAGTTGTTAAGGCTAGAAAAATAGTCCCAACTATTCAGACACCCTTTGGTAATGCTTATTTGGTTAATGGAAACCCATGGTATCCTCCTAGGAAAACAGCTTCTGGTCCCTTAGATTTAGACCCCCCCTTTATCTCCCACTGGCAGAATACACCTTGGTTGGCATCAAGTATATTATAATAGAAAATGTACATGGAAAGCTTATCTCCCCTTTTTAGAATATTTAACGTATGTGAGACCCTGGTGTTTGCTAAGTTTCTCTGAACAGCTTTCTTGGGCAAGACAGGTTAATGCTTACTGGGCAAAAGTAGGAGATGTAATCTAGCAAGAGCTATTGTTCCTGTTAAACTAATTATTAACCACATAGTGTAAGCTTATATGTTGTTCATAGAAATGGCTTCTGTGAACAATGTTCCCAATAATATAGAAAGTAGAACTAGTTAAAGATTATATAGAAGAATACTTAAAAAAATTATGAAGAGCTGATAATATTTGATCTGCTAATACGTTTTACCTATTGTATTGTAGTTTGTGTCAGTTTTCTTTTGTGTGGCCTCAAGATATTGTACTCAAGCTAGAAGTTAACATATAAAAATGGTGTGTGGAAAAAATAAACTTAGAACTTAGCCTCAGATCACTGAGTCTGTGTTGCTTTGTTCTCCACCTCACCAACGCCATCCCACTCACCAGAGGCTACCATGACCCTTGTGTTAGGGCTGGACCCCAGCAGGATAGAGTGGACATTCTTGTCTTTTCCTGATTTTGATGAAAATGCTTTTACTTTTTGTCTTTTCAGTATGATATTGGCCTTGGGTTTGTCAAGCATCACATTTATAATGATGAGGTAAGTTTCTTCTATGCCTATTTTCTCCAGAATTTTCAACGTAAATGATATTAGATTTATCCCAGGCCTTTTCTGGATTTTTGTCCTTAGATCTATTTATGTGGTGAATTGCAGTTATTGATTTGTGTATCTTGAACAACTTTGCATCCCTGAGATAAAACCCAATTCATCATGGTATACTCTCTTCTTCCTGAGTTTTTTTTAAATGTAGTTTGCTAATATTTTATTAAAGAGTTTTGTATTTATGATCATCAGGGATATTGGTCTGTTTTCTTTCTTTGATGTGTCTTTGTCTGTATTTGGTATCAGGGTTGTACTGGCTTCACAGAATAATTTGAGGAAGACTGGTGTTAGTTCTTCTTTAATATCTGATAGAAATCAACTGAGAATATTTCCAGAACTGCACTTTTCTTTGCTGGAAGCCTTTTAATTGCTATTTAAATTTCATTGTTTAATATTGATCTGCTTGTGTTTTCTATATGTTCCTGGTTCAATTTGGGCAGGTCATATGTATCTAGAAATTTGTCAATGTCTTCTGGAGTTTTCAGTTTAATGGAGTACAAATTTTTAAATAATTTCTAATTATCCTCTGGATTTCTGAAGTGTCTGTAGTGATATTGTCTATTTCATCTCTAATGTTATTCTTTTGTGTCTTGTCTCTCTTTTGGTCACTTTGCATTGATCCTGTGTATTTTTTAAAATTCTCAATTTCATTATTTTTGTCCCTGATCTTAATTATTTCTTGTCTTCTAGTGATTTGCCCTTAGTTTTTTCTTCTTTTTCTAAGGTCTTGAGGTAGGGCATTTAACTATTCATTTAGATATATTCTTTTTAATGTAGGCACTCAATGCTATAAAGAGTGCCTTCAAGCTGTTCTAGACATTTTGATACATCATGTCTCTGTTATCATTTGTTTCTAAGATTTTCTTAATTTCCTTTCTCATTTATTTTATGATTCATTCCTTGATTAACATATCATTGTGAAACATATTATTACCATACTATTGTTTAACATTAGTCTCCATTTGTTTATGTGGTTTCTATAATTTTTTTTCTGCTGTTGATTTCTACTTTCATTTTTGCATTTCATTATGATCTGATAGGATGCCTGGGATTATATAATTTTGTTCTTTTGTATATTCTAAGACTTATCTGGTGACAAATAATATGGTTTATTTTGCTGAGAAGAGAGTAAATTCATTTGTTTTAGAGTAAAATTTTCTGCATATGTCTGTTAGGTCCATTTGATTCATAGTATTGTTTTGATCAGAAATCTTGATTGAGTTTATGGTTAGATGATCTGTCTGTGGTGACCGGGATATGTTGAAATCATCCAGTATTAGTGTATTGGTGTCTTTCTGGAACTTAACATAAAAATTATTTTTTTATGTAATTAGGTGCACTGACACTTGGGACATAAATATTTGCAACTGTTATATTTTCTTGTTGTATTTTTCCCTTTCCCAGTAGGTAAGGACCTTCTGTATGTCTTTTGATCAATTGTTGTTTGAAATCTTCTTTGTCAGATATGAGAATAGCTACTCCTACTTGTTTTCAGACTCTATTTGCATGGGATATTTTTTTCATACTTTTTCTTTAGCCTAGAAACGTTTTTGACTGAGATGTGTGTCTTGCAAATGGCATAGAGTTGAATTCTGTTTTAAAATCCATTCTTCTGATGTATGTCTTCTAATGGTGAGTTGAGACCATTTGTATTCATTAGTATTGCTGATAGATAATTATTGTTTTCTGCCATTTTGGTTTGTATGCTATATTTAATTGCTTCATTTTACTTTTAGTTAGTTGCTCTTGCAGTAAGCTTCATCTACTTGGGAACTTTGGGGTTTGTTTTGGGGTACTCTGAGGGCAGTATATATTTGAGTAATCTTTATAGTTCTGGCTTAGTGGTCTTGAGTTTTTTTAGCTTATCCTTTTTGTGGAAAATTTTCATTTCTCTATCTATTTTGAAAGATAGCTTTGCTGGATGTAGCAATCTCATTTGACAATTGTTTTATTTTAGTGCTTGTGATATTATTCCATTTTTTCTTAATTTTAGAGTATGCATTGAGAAGTCAGAAGAGAGTCTTATTGTGTTTTCTCTAAATTTGATTTGTTTTTTTTTTCTCTTTCATGTTTAATAGTCTTTTCTTATTTTCTGTGTTGCATGTTTGGATTATGATGTGTCTTGGAAAGCATCTGTTTTGATCTTGTCTATTTATAGTTCTATATGTATCCTCTATGTGACTATGTATTTCATTTCTAAGGTGAGCAACATTTTTGCTACTATCTCACTCAAGAGGATTTTAATGCCTATAGTTTGTAACTCTATGTTCTCTTCTATCTTAATGACTCAGGTTAGTTCGGTTGATGATTACCTAAATTCTGTACATTCTGATGATAGTATTTTTCCCTTTGTTGCATACTGAGTATTCAGGTTCATATACCATGTCTTTAAGGCCTGAAGTTCTTTCTTTGAGGCTTGCAGTTCTATTTTTGTCTGGAATCTAATCTTTTGGTGATACCATCAACTGAATTTTAAATTTGATACCTTTTGTCTTTTATTCTCAGGTCTTTTGATTGGTTTCTTTTAATTATATCTAGTTATTTATAGAAATTGTCTTCCAGCTCTTGTGCTTACACTCAATTTATTTCTTAGGTCTTCTTTTAGTTCATTGGACATTTTAATGATCAGATTTTTATAGTCTTTCTCTGGAATTTCATTCACTTCCATATTTCTGGGTTTCTTTGCTGGGGGGCTGTGAATTTTGGCAGGGTAGGCTTATTTTCCTGTTTCCTTATTTGTTTTCAGAGGTCTTGAACTTGCACATCATTTATTAGGATTTCTTTTCCTCTTTTCTATTTGCATCCTTTTATGTGTGGTAATCTTTTTTGTTCTAGGGATTTCTCTTTGTTTTCATTATATGGTGAGTAGTTGTGTAGGAGTAGAAACTGAAGTCTCCTACAGATTTTCCTTCTTGAGACCTGGTTGTTGACTTGCTTTTTCCCCCTATTCTGCATGTTGAAGTATTGTTGAACCTTAAGTGAGGCTAGTCTTTATGTGTGGAGTGAGGTTTGCAGTTACTTGGCTGAGTTGTGAGTGTTCCTACTCAGCAGAATCTCTACTCTGTGACCTTGAAGTGTCCCAATAACTTCCCAGTCCCTCTGAGAGAAAGTCAGATACAAGGACTATGGATAATTTTAACCAGTAATATGCAGCTTTAAGATAAATGTCCAGCATCTAATCTGACATTTATAAACTTGATTATGTCCTGTATAGGAATGGTGGGGTCAGCATTTAGCAACATGATTTAGATATGATTTAGGACAGATATTAACTAGCAGGTATGTAATATGTTGCACACTGTATTAGCAATCACAGCAGAATGACTGTACATTAACTATATAATTCTCTTCCTTAAGTGAAGAGAAAACAGAGTGGTAATTATTTATACTTGAACAAAGGAAAAGTAGAAGATAGGTACCAGATGATAGCTATAAAGACAGAGAAGTAAACAATAACTAAAAATAATGAGATAGAGAGAGAAAGAGGGAACAGGAGCACTGTTACTGCTGCCACCATCTCCTGGAGGTCTTTTCTCTGGGTGTTACCACACTTGCAACTACAACTGCCACTGTAGCTGCCATTGACCAGCTGCCCACTGCCACTGATCTCCCACCACTACGGCTGCCACCACTGCCCAAAGGTCTTCTTCCAGGAAGACTACAGGTTTGATTCCATGTGGCTGCATCCATCTTGGAACACCAGCCAGGGCATGGGGGCCTGGGTGCCAGCAGGTTTGCCACTACTGCCATCTCAGGGTGCAGCTGCCTCTGAGGATGCCGACCAGGACCAGGTCCAGTGTTGGGGTGCCTGAAGGTTTGGCTGTGCCTGGGGTCTTTCTTCTGGGAGTGTTGGTGGCCACCATCTTGCTGCTGCTTCTCAGGGTCACTCCTTTCTTGATTGTAAGTTCCAGTGGCTGGAGTTTGGTCTTGACTGACCCTTGGAACTCTGTTGGTGACTATTTGAAATTTGGTCCATATCCTCTGGTGGATGTCTGGGTCTCAGGGGCCTCCCCATATTTCTACTTTTAGAGTGAGGAGTGTTAATGTTGACAGGCTTCAAATAGTCTATCTCCATGGTTGTAAATTACCCAGTATCAGCATGGAGTGTAGAAGTGCCTTGCTGATAGGTTACTGGCATAACCTCTTTGTTGGTGGCATACTACATGAACATCTGGGAAGACAGATTATTTGACAAACATCTATTAGGCAAGTATTCAGTGTCAGAATTTGAGCTAGAATGACCAGGAAATAAAAATATGGAGGGTAAAAAGTCATAAATTTCATGAATATTATATTTGATTGCTGCTATAATTGAAGGTGATTCTACCTGATTTGTATAAACATTTCTGTTCCTGTATTTTCTTAGATATTCAGATTTAAAATATTTGGTTCAATTTTCAAAAGATATTTCATAGCTTTGTTTTAGAAAATACAGTTATGAGAGCATCAAAATATATTGCTATGAAAAGTCAGGGAAGACTTTCCAGAGAATGTTATATTAGAATTGAATCTTGAAGAATAAATTAAAGCACCATCAATAAAAAAAAATCACAATGGGAAATAATATTTTGGAAAGAAAAACTGTATGATGTACAAAGAAATAAGATCATGAAAGTAAATGATTGGTCAGTGTTGAGATATAGTTGGTGCTTCAATAAGGAAGTTGGTAGAGGATTTGACATGATTAATTCTAAAATTGAAGGTAGAAAATTGCAGGGAAATATGTGAAGAGAACTGGGTTCATAAATGATTTTTTTTTCTTTTATTTACTTATTGATTCATTGAACACAAATGGAGTACAGCTATTGTTTCACTGGTTGTACACAAAGTAGAGTCACACCATCTGTGCATTCATGCATGTACACAGGGCAATGGTATCTGTCACACATTGTTATTAATTTTACCCCCCACCCACCCCCACCCCTCCCTTCCCTCTATGCTAGCTATCTTTCCTCCATTGCCATCTTTCCCCCCCACGTTATGCATCATCATTCATATATCAGAGAGACCATTCGGCTTTTGGATTTTTGGGATTGGCTGATCTCACTTAGCATAACAGTTTCCAACATCATCCATTTACCTACAAATACCATAATTTTATTCTTCTTTATGGCTGAGTAATATTCCATTGTGTATATATACCACAGTTTCTTTATCCATTCATCTACTGAAGGGCATCTAGGTTGATTCCATAATCTAGCTATTGTGAATTGAGCAGCTATGAACATTGATGTGGCTGCATCACTGAGGCAATCTGATTTTAAGTCCTTTGGGTATAAGCCAAGGAGTGGGATAGCAGGGTCAAATGGTGGATCCATTCCAAGTTTTCTAAGGAATCTCCACACTGCTTTCCAGAGTGGCTGCACCAACTTGCACTCCCACCAGCAATGTATGAGTGTACCCTTTTTCCCACATCCTCGCCAACACCTGTTGTTGCCTGTGTTCTTGATAAAAGACATTCTAATTGGGGTAAGATGTAAAGTTCAAATATATTCAATGGATTGGAAGGGTTCACAGTTGTTTACCAAAGCAGTTAAGAAGGAATAGTATTCAAATTCATAGTTATTATCCTCTTCTTCTTTGACTCACGTTTATATACTTGATCACTGTTTTTAGGGTTTTTTTATTGTTTTAGAAAAACAACAGGCAATTAACAGTGTCAAATTCACCAACCAAGGTAAATTTTAATGATCATTTTCCATTTATATGAACATCCAATTAATTCAACCCCATTGAGTTGCCTTGGTATATTGATTATAGATCAACCATTCATATATTTGTAAGTCGTACCGAATAGCCTATTTGTGTTATTACCCAGAGTATATAAGATGACATAATTGTTAAACCTTTGGACAGATGTGTATTTGAATACCAACTACATCTCTCATTTTGCTCATCTTCCTTAGGCTTAGTTTTTCCTTAAAAAAATGCACATCTTAATCTTGCTTATTAAACAGGAATATTATGAGAGCAACATGAGGTAATTAATTCTGTACCAGTACGACAATCAGCAGCTATTCAATAGATATAATTGCACAGCATATACTTCATTTTAACAGTTGTATTTTGAAATTGAATAGTTAATTATAATTAAATTTTAGTTAATTTCCAAAAAGATTGTGCTTAGCTTAATAAAAAATGTAGAAAAAGACTTACAGTGTTAGACAACAGAATTTGTGAGGACATGCAATTGAGAAGACTTGCATTTTGCATGAAGATTGCTTCAATGAGATATGTCATTAAAAATTGGTCTGGGAGATCTTTTGTTAACACACATGCATGTATTTCTTATTGTATAAATGTTTATATGATCATCTGTTCATGTATATGAAGGCCTAGGCTTCTCTAGTATAATTACCCAGGTGATAAATAGGTCCTCAAACAACTCAAAACCTTGGGCCTTAACAGAGGAGGTAGAAGTAGGAGAAAATATTCAATCTTTCTTTGTCTCTCTCAATGATATTCATCAAATATATGTATGAATGCAGAAGCTTTATATTTTGACTAAGTTTCACAATGCAAACTGTGCAGCTAAAGGGTTTCTGTAATATGTCTATCTGCTGAGAGAAAATTTGTGTGTGTAGCTCTACATCTTTCAGTTCTTCTCTAGGAAATATTTGAATATTAATAAAAAAGTCCTATTTGCAGAAACGAAGTAATCAGTAATTCATTTCTGTGGTTTATATGGAGAAGCATTTTTGCTGGTAATTTGTGAGAGTTCTTATTATCTAGTTATTCATTCTATACTGTAAAAATCATCAGTCACATATACTTGGTTTTCGTGGTTCCAATTATGATTTCCAAGCCCCTATAGGAGACATCTCTATAATGCTTTGTCTTTCTGAGACCTTAGACAATTTTTCAACATAGCAACCCAGCCTGCCAATCTTAACTGAGTTTGATCAAGGAATTCAAATTTTTTTGCTCCATCTATAAAGTACTGAATGCTTTTAGCATTATGTTAATTCATTTGTCAGTTCTCTAGAGTATGTACAAACCTTCATATTATTTTCACATTTCCCCTCTGTAATAATCCTATGAGAAAATGATGATGGTACTCTAAACCTTGAATACAGGGAAACTAATATTTGAAGAGTCGTAGTGATTTACACAATGGTTCCAAGCTAGTAAGCAAAACTGTAAAGCCTGAATTTGAAACCAGTTCTTCTAATCATGAATTCTATATTTAACCCTTGCTTTGAATTTTGTTATCAGATGTTCACATGGTCAACAATGAAATCTTTGCTTGCCAACTACAGGTGGTGACTGATGCAATGGATAAACTCTCAAGTTCCCTGATGACAAGTAATGCAACTGAATGACAATTGGATATGGAGAGTCAAACTTTGTGATTTACGTTCACAAGGTTTGAGGAACAAACTTCCATTGTTTAACTCCAAGGCATTAGACTAGAATGGAGATATTTTAGAAGAAAACCCCTCCTCTCTTCATGACCTACCAATATATTGGCAAAGCTTTAGGTGGATGCCGTCATGATATGTCTAGGGAGATAAGGCATATCATTCTTTATATTCCTTCTATTGACTTGTTTTTGATGCCCTGAGGTCAATTCTAGGAAACCATTCTTTCAGGCTAAAATATGTCCTTTACATTTACCTGCAGATATATGTCCTTTTGTCTATTGTCAAAACTAAACAAAGCTGGTCATTAGCTAAAATGTTGTGTACATAGTTAAATAAGTAATAATTATTGCAATAAGAAGAAGAGTTCAGGGTGAATAGAACTCAACTTAGATATTTTAAGAGGGGACTGGGAATTTAATAAGAAGAATGAAGAAGTAGGGAGAGGGATCTAGTGGTCAGGGAAGTGGAAATTTACAGAAAACAAGAAGGAAGATTGGTTCATGTAGCAAAGCAGCCTACTGTATAGATTTCTATTCCCCTACTCTCCAATAGAAACTGGAAGACAGAAACCCTATCTTCAGGAGTTTGTTGAAACAAATGGTAAATTATTCTGGCAACCTGGAGATTTTCCCAAGTAACTACTTTAATGATGATGCTGAAATCATCATTCTAGGGAAACAGATTTGTATTGTTAGAAGTTGTGCTACTTTTTGTCTTCTGCGTTTCTCAATTACTAGCTATAGATATTTGTTTACTCTTGCTAATTTTCTTCAACAAAATTGTGTATTTTCCTTGACATACCTCTTAAGGAGGACTTAAAAGGTAAAAGGCAACTATCTAAAAATCTTGGTAATGAGATATAAAAGTCTCTCCCCCCAAAAGTTGTTAGACTGGAATAAGCCGCAGTGCATTCCTTGTTTTCCTCAAATGATTTTGATTATTAGTTTTGACCTCAGTTGATATAAGTGTCCTGCTATTTTTTTCAATAAAATTCAGATAACCTTTTTTTTTCACTAAATGACTATTAATTCATTTTCTTTTGTTTGCAGAATAATGGATTTGTCATTATGTAAGATTTATATATTGTGTCATCTCAACAGTCTGCACTTAAAATAAGCCTGTAAACAGTAACGATAAGTAGATTTTAAGAAATTATTATTTTCAAAATCTTTAGTAAAAGAGATTAAGAATTGTGAAGGCTTTTTTTTCTTCAAAGCAGCATGGACCACTGCAGGTGTCCTTGAAAAAGATGATGTTTATCTCTTCCTCTTATCCTGAGCAGATTATTTTCTTCCTTATGTCTCTCAGTGTGTGTAAAATTATTTTAAAATATATTTAATGAATAGAAAAAATAATAAAAGGAGAAACAAATACATGTGACAAAAAGTATGAGATAAATTTAAAGTTTCAGTCTCTACTTTTAGATTAATATCCATTTGGTTGTACAATTTCTAAAGTTTTTTCAAAGTAAAACATCTCTTTTAAAATGCCAAAAAGTAGGCAAATATTTACACAATATAACATCTTTTCAGTGTTAAATGCTATATCTTGACTCAAATCATACATATGAGAGGCTGAAAATACTTGAGATGAATTTTTCTAATCCCACACTATTAAAATAGTGTAGATAGTGACCAAATAAAAGGGTTTTTTTAATTTTAATTTTAATTCGTGGGGTATAATTACATATTCATTTGTTCATTTGTTTATTCTTTTACTACTTTTTGTCTTGTATGGGATAAATATCATTCAGGTTCTACATCAGTGAACAGAGCTGACCATGTCCTTGGTATGTGTGAAGCTCATATACTATGATAGGAATCAATTGATAAAAAGTAAGTACTGCAGGTGCATTAATTGCATAGTAAATTACAAAGGGGTAGATGAGAAAAAGAAAAAGTCAAGCATAATAAGAAAGACTAGTAGTGCCAATATAGTTAAGATTATTGTGTTTTTATACTTTATAATGCATGGAGATATTATTTACTTGATAATGAGTTGCTTTCATTAACACAAAATATGCATTGTCATGCTCAGGAATCTTATTCAATAATTTAGAAGTTACTAAATGTTTTTCAAGGATAAACAGATGATCTGAGATTTCATTGCATATCCTATATTATAACCTATTATGCTTGTTCAAAACTGCTTCGTGGGTTGAGTCTAGAAGCCAGGATACCTGTGTCCTTGTAAAGACACACCTCTTGGAAATTGTTCTGTGACTGAGCTTAGTGCTGGGTTTTCCAGAGTCCATGTTATCAATAAACAACTTCCAGTGGATGATGGAATAGCTTGGTGATGAGTGTAGACTTAGCATCCATGAGGTCCTCGATTCAAAATTCAGCAACAAAACCAAGAAATGACAAAAATCACTTTTTAACCTTCTTTCCTCTGTGCTTGCAGTTAGTTCTCTCTACCTGAAGCAGTTTTCAACCAGATTAGCTCCTGTCTGGCTCCTTGTCCTCACCACAGTTTCAAGTTATATGTCACCTTCTCAAAGAGACTTCTCCAACATATGTTTGAATAACTTGCTCCCCTCTGGAATTTTCTGTCATAATAAAGAAACCAAAATTTTAGGGTTTTTTTTGCAACACTGAAGTTAAGTAATTACTTTCTGTTTCTTTTTCTTTATTGTTCCTATCTTACAATTTAAGATCCCTTGAGAGTCTGTCTCCAGTTTGTCTCTCTCAGAGCTGTAACAATAGCTCTAGGATATGTAATAAATATTTGTTAATGAATGATGAGTTGCCCTAAATAATCATAGTTAAAATGTGGAAGGGCAGAGTATTTCTTGTTAGTTTAGTATTTTCATTTTAGTAGTAGTATCAGTTCTAAAGAGAATAAGATTTCAAAATTTGCCTTATTTCAAGGCAAAAATAAGGCATTTAGATTATAACATTATCTATTCTAGTAATTAAGGTAGTGGGCTCCAGGGTACAAATTCAAGTTTCTTTTTTTCATTTCTTTTCCTTTTTTTTGGAGGAGAGCTATGATACCGGGGATTGAACTCAGGAACACTTGACCACTAAGCCACATCCCCAGTCCTATTTTGTATTTTATTTAGAGACAGGGTCTCACTGAATTGCTTAGTGCCTTTGCTTTTGTAGAGACTGGCTTTGAACTTGAAATCATCCTGCCTCAGCCTCCTCAGCCACTGGGCTTGCAGGCATGCTATACCATGCCCAGCTCAAGTTTCTGATATGGTGAATTTATTTAGTCCTTCTGTGATTGTGGGCAATTAAATTTAAATTTCAATACCTCAGTTTCTTCTGTACATGAAAACAAGAATAAAACTGTCACGAGAATGACTTTACAAGAGTAGCAGTCTTAGAAAAATACATAATATAAATTACAACTCCACATTTATCATTTTAAAACATTTTTATGGAGTGACTATAATCCTCAATATTGTGATGGTATTTATGATTTGATTTTAGAAAAGCACAAAATAACTGTTAAATACACGCCAAGTCTATGGTCAAGATGTAAGTGATAACATTTACCAATAAACCATTGCTTCTCTTGCTGGGAGAGATGCTTTTAGAAGCCTGTTCAGGTTGTTGACTTGCAGAAAAAAAAAATTCTGTGTAGAGAGGAAGCCATCTCAAAGCTGACGAATATGTAGCTGCTAAAATCTGTATCCGCTGTAATTTATCTGTGGCCCCTGAAGTGCATTTTCCTGACATTCCTCAGTCCTGTAATGATCTGTTGGAATTTTTCTTTTCATAGAAATGGATCCTCTGAGATACAAAATGTCAGAATGAGGTTTTGCTGAAATGCAATTCTCTAAGTACACTTTCTCATTTTTATTCCAAATTCTTAACTAAACCATTTTAGCTGCCTGGGTAAATAACAGAAGTCAAGTTTCAACTACATTTAAAGTGTGATAATTTCATAATATTCCCTTGGTCCAGAAATTTTCCAAAATTTTCATTAAACTGGGACTACTTTGTGAAAGAGACAACCTCCAGAGCCTGGGCAAGATCCCCCAGACCTCAGTGTGTGTCCATCAAGTTCTCTCATAAAAGTGGAGGTCAGGCTCAATGGCATCATCACAAGAGGAGAAAGAAGGTACCACAAGAGACCAATATATTTCTTCAGACCCAAGAAAATAAAATAGTTAGGAATAAGCCTTGAAAGTTAACATTTAAGATTTTTAAATGGAAATAATATGCATAAAAAGAATTATATCTCATGCAAAATTTTCTAGGACACTTGATAAAATATATTTGTAAATGTAAGTGTTCTGGCTTAGACAGAGGACAGTTTGTGTGGTGTAAGATTTAGAAAAAAATATATTCTTCTTAAATCTTAAACCTAACCTGAAAATTTTTGCTCTTATCCTCCTGTGAACCTAACCAATCTTAAGCAAGTTCCAATTCAACCTGAGTTTCTTTTTAGGTGATCATACCATTTTTTGAAGCATATTTCTTAGTTTCAAAGAAATGACTGTATTTATAAGTCAGATATCTAATAAGACACTTGAATCCAGAATATATAAAGAGCTATTAAAACTTAATAATGGGAAGATGAATAATCCAAATCAAATTGGATACCTCTGAATAGACATTTCTCTAGGAAGTTATACAAAGAACTAAAAGCACATGAGAAGATGCTCGAAATTATCAGTTATTAGAGAAACTGTACCACTCATACAGGCTATAATAAGTGAATTTGACACTTTTCAAATTTTTTCATGACTTCCTGAATAGGATTTAGATATACTCAACTGGCATTTAAAATCCCACATGAGATACTTTCAACCGAAATTGCTAGTCTTTGTTTCTGCTGTTACCACTTTCCTTACTGAATTACTTGTTCGTTCTTCCATAAGTCCTAACACAGGGTGGTGTGGAGCAGCAGCTCCATTTCTTTTTTCTTCCTTTTTCCACATTATTTTATTGGCTCATTACACTTGTTCATAGTGGTGGGACTTCTTGTTACATACTCATAGGTGCACACAATATAATAATATAAGTTGGCCAATAAGCTTCATGTCTAATAAGCCCTTAGCTGAGAGTATTGTAGATGGTCCATGGAGAACTGCTAGCTGCCTTTGTCTTTCATTCAATAGCTATGGAAACTCTTACTTGAGAACGTGGCCTATTGCTGCCATCCTGTCATCCCATGCGTAGCCTTGTTTTCTGCTCCCACCATTCATTTTGAGAGGAAAAGAAAAACTTCCTTTTTTTCTTTCAGAGTATCTGAACAAATTGTGTGTATAGATGTATGTTTGATTTATGTTTGTTATTTTGATTTACAAAAATAAGATCTCCTTTTTCCCAACATGGACACCAGTACATTTTTTCTTTTGTCATTTTCATAACAGCCATTCTAAGTAGAGTGAAATGATATCTCATTGTGGCTTTGATTTGCGTTTCCTTAGAATTCTTATACAATGTTGGTGAGAATGTAAATTAATGAAGCCAATATGGAGAAAAGTATAGAGGTTCCTCAGAATATGGTTTAATCAGCTTTTGTCACTGTGTCCAAAATACCTGACAAGAACAACATAAAAGAAGAGAAGTTTATTTGGAAGTTCACAGTTTCAGAGGTCTCTATCCAAAGTTGGCCAACTCCATTGCTCTGAACCCAAGGTGAGACAGAACATCAGGGTGGAAGAGTGTAGCAGAGGAAAGCAGCTCAGGACAAGGCAACAGGAAATAGAGATCAAGCTCAGCTCACTATGGACAAAATACAAACCTCAAGGGCACACCGCTAGTGACCTTCTCACTTTAGTCACCCCCTACCTTCCTACAGTTACCACCCAATTAATCCCAATCAGTGGATTAATCTACTATGTTATACCTTTCTTGCTCTAATAATTTCACTTCTGGTAATTCTTATATTGTTTCATACATGAGTTTTAGGGGAACATTTCATATCTAAACCATAACAGAACACTAGATATAAAACCCCTGTATGGTCCAACTCTCCCACGTCTGGGTATATATCAAAAGGAAATGATATATAGTTCAGTTGGTAGAGTGTTTGCCTCACAAGCAAAAGGCCCTGGGTTCAATCCCCAGCACCACACACACACACACACAAAAACGGAAATGATATAATGATATAATATCAAAGAGATACCCACATGCCCATGTTCATTTTGGCAATATTCACAATAGCTAAGATATGGAATCAACCTAGGTGCCTGGTAATAGCTGAATGGATAGAGGTTTATACATACTGTGGAGAATTATTCTGCCAGCAAAAGAGTGGTGTCCTATCATTTATAGCAAAATGAGTGAAACTGGAGGTCATGAAGGTAAGTGAAATACATCAAAAACAGAAATACAAATACATCATTTTCTCCCTCACAGGCAGATGCAAAAATAAAATAACAAAAACTCAAACAGCAAATATGAATGTAAAATAGTGATTTCTAGAGGCCATAGAAGGTGCAGTTGGGGGAAATAGAGGCGAGAGAGTCGGTACCAAAACAAAATTGGAGGGAAGTATTACATTGTAATCTTCTAAAGCAGAGCAGGGAAATCATAGCTCACAATAACCTATTAAATAACTAGATAGAGATATCTAGTTTATAAATAACTAGAAGAGAAAAGCTCAAAGCCTTGAAGTGTAAAGTTACAATCAGGAGATGGGAGCATCTATTATCCAGATTTGATCAGTACACATTATATTCATGTATAAAATAATCACACTGTACCCCATAATGTGTACAATTAAGAAGATGATGATTAATCCATAAATCTTTTAAGGAGCAAGAGAAATGCTATAGTACTAATAAAAAATATAAGGTGCTGTAAAAGTGATGTTGAATTTATTGGCTGAAACAAATATTTTAACTTAATGGACTTAATTTATATTTTGCTCCCCACAATAGAATTTCAACTGACTTCCTAGGATTTACGTCTTTCCTCAGACCTTGTCATGATTTGTTCCACAGGAAACTGCCAGGAATTTTGACGAACTAGAATATTCCTGTTGTTGATTCCCAAATCACAATCTCATGGGGGACCTTTAGAAATTATTTGCCTTGATATTTTGTTTCTTTGGAATATTTAAAACACAAATCCTAGTTATCTTTCAGGTGGTCTTGCTCAGTAGGACTGGCAGCAACTGGGCTATCCATGCCCAAAGAAGCATACAAAACAAAACAAACAACTATGAATATGGTTACATATTTCATCTCAGGTTATTCTATAAGTCAGTCAGTTTTAGGAATCATCTAAAATATAATTGTTGTTGTCCCACCCAAAAGCATCCCCCAATAAAATTTCTTTTTGATTTACATCTGGCCTTTCTGTTAAAAAAAAAATAAAAAATAAAGAAAAAAATAAAATGTAATTGTTTAATAACCAGCTTCAAAATCTCCCTGAGGTATATTTTTAAGATTCCATATACTAAGCTGTATCCTGCAGTTACTCTATTATACTGAAATCTAAGTATGAAGGGGCCTGGCAATTCACGAATTAAGAACATTTTACTGTTTATTCAGATATATATTAGAACTCAATACTCAATTCAAAATAAATTGTCCTTGTTGCCCAGAGCTCCAGGAATGAGAGACAATATGGCAACAGAATCAAAATGTCTAAAGGACATTGCAAGAGGGTTGTAGTGGGGATATTTTCTCACTTTAGGTATTTAAAAATAAAGTTATATAAAAATCAAAAGAGTAGAAGAGTGAAAAATCATGAACACTTTAGACTTAAATTCATCAATTGCTAGCAATTTATCTGGTTTGTTTAGCTAAACAATTTACTGTATTGTTTAGACATCACAACCTCTACTCTTAAATAATCTAGCCAGTATCTCCTATAGAATGTTTTTCTCCCACATAACCACAATGCAATTATCAAGCTCCAGATATATAATATTGATAAAATTATACATACATTCTTCAAATATAACATTGATAAAATTATATACATTCTAGAAATATGCTATTAATTAAAATTAAACATTTTTTCCCCACATTTTTTAATTGGTGCATTATAGTTGTGCATAGTGGAGGGACTTGTTACATATTTGTACATGCACACCACGTGACAACATGATTTGGCCAATATCACTTCCCAGTATTTCTCTTTTCCCACCTGTAGTTTTTTTTTTGTTGTTTTTGTTTTTTAAATTTATTTAATTTTGATTCATTGAACACAAATGGAGTACAGCTATTGTTTCTCTGGTTGTACACAAAGTAGAGTCACACCATCCATGCATTCATACATGTACACAGGGCAATGATGTCTGTCACACATTCTGTTATTATTACCCCCCCACCTCGACCCCACCCCTTCCTTCCCTCTATGCTATCTATCCTTCCTCCATTCTTGCCACCCTTCCACCCCGCATTTTGCATCATCATTCACTTATCAGAGAGACCATTCGGCCTTTGGATTTTTTCTTTAAATATAATATTGATAAAATTTTATATACACATGCACACACACATTCACATACATCTTATAACATTCTTCCAATTATCTGGATAATATCTTTCCTAATGATTTGTTTTGTTTCTTGTGTCTTTCTAGTCTCCAATTGAGTATCACATATTTGATTTGGTTATAATGTATCTTTTTTTGTATCAGGAATTGAACCCAGGGGTGATTAATCACTGACCCCTATCCTGGGTTGTTTTTATGTATTTATTTTTATTATGAGAACAGGATCTTGCTAAGTTTCTTAGGGCTTCTCTAAGTTTTTTCTCAAACTTTGCAATCCTCTTGCCTCAATCTCTTGAGGATCCTTCCTTTTTTTTTTTCTTTCTTTTTTTAAATTGGGGATTGAACCCAGGGACACTTTGCAGCCCTTTTTATTTTTTATTTGGAGACAAAGTTTCACTAATCTGCTCAAGGCCTCACTAAATCAAAACTCAGGTGATTGCTATCAAGAGATTAATGTACTGATTAGGTTAAGATTCTCACAATGGGATCATTTCACCTCTAAACTTCCTTGCATTGTTTCACACATGCATTTTTGGGGAACACCACATACCTCAACCATAACAAATTATATCAGGTCTTTTATGCTAGGGAGATTATATTATCATCACACAAATACATTAAACATTTCTTCAATTGTTATCTTTTAATATTATCAGCTGGGTTTTTCACCTTTAAAACTGTTGTAATGTATTTGAATTTATTATACATTTATTTAACTCGATTTTTGAGCCATTCTTGAAAAAGGTTTTTTTTTTTTTTTTCTAATTTTCAGATTGCAAAAGTTGGTCTATGTTCCCTAGTATTGATATGATTATTTTGTTTTTAGATTTTAAATACCTCAAGTCAGCTTGGACTTTTATTTTGTGTATTTTCACAATAAATTATTTTAATTTTTTCTCTCCAAATGTTTCCCAGGCTGCCCACCATAAGTTACAAAAACTCATTTTTCATCATTGATTTGAGATGATTGGATTGAGATGATTGGATTGAGATGATTGGATTTTCATATGTACATCATGGTATTTCTGAAATTTCTCTTTCATTACTGTTTCATCTATCTATTGGTGTGTCAGTACCAAAAAAAAGTAGTGTTCATCTATTACCCAGGGAGTATTAGAAGTGTATATATTTTTATTTATATCAGTTATTCAAACATCAAGCAAGAGGTTGTTGGAAACTCTAGGAAATGATATTTATAGAAACAGGTTTTTTAATTTTTTTTTTCTTTTTTTTTTAAACTGACGTGGAGAGCAGTGACTTAGATCAGGATCTCTGACTGTCTCAAAGCAGGAGCCTGCGCCTGCCTACACTGGGAACTTCCTGTGCAAAGGTGTAGGTCAAGATAGTCTAGTTGCTATGGTGATGCACTGCTTAACAAGGTTCTGTGCAAGGCAGGGTATATGGTCTTGGCCTTGAGTTCAGACACCAACTGCCAGGGTTAGAGAATTAAAAGTGCAAAGAGATCATTATAATTGGCTGACCGTTTCGACCTTCAATCCTGCATGCTTTGAATAAGCTTCTTCACAGATGATAAAATCTATATAATAAATGTACTGAGCTAGCTCTGGGTCATTGTTCTGCCATCTGAAGATGGTGTCCCACCTGGTTCCAACTTTCTGTTTATGTGGGTCTGTTTGTCTTTTCTAATCCCCCATCTCTTCTCTTTGGTTTCTGAATTAATAGCCATGCAGGTCATGGCAAACTGATATTAATTAATTCTTAGCCTTTTTCAACTACCATCTCTGCGTGGGCTATTTGAAGACAGGAAAGAGTTGCTGAAAGTGCCAGTTATTTAATTTAGTCAGAACTTGAGTAGCATGTAAGAAGCATCATTTTAAAGCTTAACATTTTGCAGATTATTTCCTTTCAAGTTATTGTTATTTTTCACCAGTGGGAAGACTATTCATGTCTCTAACATCATTTTCTTTGATTAATTTTTTATGTATGTAACTAGAATAGAGAATAAAAGTTTAAACAACTTGTATAAATAGTAAGTCAAATGCAATTTCAAGAGTAAAAAAATGGGATTTTATTGAAAAGATGTTTTTTCACATTATAGGGGCAGAAAAATTCCACCTTCAACCTGTTTGAGTCCCATATGGGCCTGAGAATTAGATTGACCTAACGCAAAGTAATCAGACATGAGAAAAACATAAATCAAGTTTTGTGTGACATAGGAGCCCTCACCAGGAAGGGAAGACTTGTAGGAGCAATTAGAGTCAAGTTACTTATATCGTGATTTGTACAAAACAGTAGCAAGCTGCAAAAATGTAACTAAATTATGTGGAAAGGTTTATTTTTAGCAAAGGAGTTATTTTTAGCAAGGTCTGTACAAAATTATCTTGACTTCACTTCTCTTTTTTAGGATGAGGATTTTGCTTCTTTCTTTAATAGAGAAGGTATCTTTCACATGGACATTTTGTGTTCTCCTTTCAAGAAACAATATCAAGTTCAAAGTAATCTTTTTGCACCTGTTGCTTTGCAAGCTTCTTTAACTAAAATAAACAATATGCCAGAAAAATGTATTTTAAACTATTCAAAATATATCTTTATTAATCAATTTATGGTGATGTGTTATATTCTTTACAGATTTCTTTTTGTATCTTTAGACAAAAAAAATACTTTGTTGAAATAGATTTTCTTAAGGTCAGTTTATTTTGTATTGGCAATAAAAGAAAATCTCATAGATTGAATTATTCATTTTCATTGTCATCCCATTTCTAGGTTATTCTATTTGAACTAGTATTACAATGATCTTAGAGAATAGATCATACTGAAAACTATTCACAGTTGTGTAGTTCTGTGCAACATTCTGCAGTAAGGATGGTGACTTCACTTTGACTGCAATAGCTGGTTCTGATTGTTAGCACCAAACAACCAGGCTGGATGCAAATTTCACAGGTCGGCCAAAAACCTTTATTCAGGAATGGAATCATGGTTTTGATGGACCCACATTCCTGGTGGAAAATGAGCCACTGAACAATAAGGGGACTGGGCTTATATAGGTTATACTGAGACATGACTTGATTAATGAGCATGTCAGATTGGGCACTCAAGAATTTGAGGTCTATTTTACTGGGCAAAATGGGGTCAGCAGTCAGTTTGGGCACTCAAGAAACAGGTGCGTGGGAATTTGAAAGTTTGTTTCTACTGGGCAATATTTTTACTTGGAGAAGAGTGGAGAGTCTGGAGTCAGCATTCAGTGCTTGTCTTTTTTCCTTCAGGATCCCCATTGCACTGTCACTGAGAAAGGATTTATTTGGGAAGGATAAATGCTTTGGCTTCCTTTCTTGGGATTGTTCATTGGGAAAGAATGCACTGGGAGAGGATCAATGCTATCAATGTATGGCTTTCTTTCTCGCTCCCTTTTCCCAGGCCTCACTATTTTGGGGTTTCTTGCTTTCCATATCTAACACTGACATTCTTAAAAACAATGTTTGCAGGATTTCTTTCAATACATGATTTTTTAAGACTAGAAAAAAGCTGATTATTCATAATTGAATTTATAATATGAACTGAAAATTATAAGCATTCTTCTAGGCTGTCAGAATAGGGGTCAACAAAGTGGAGACCATACACCAAAATCATCCATTTTCCTACTTTTGCAAATAAAGTTTTATTAGAGCACCATGAAGGCATTTATTATGTTTTCCAACTCACTATTGCCACCTGGCACTAGCACAGTTGAATAGTTATTACAAAAACCATATGGCCCTCAAAATCTGAAGTATTTACTATCAGGCCCTTTACACTGACTCAGACAATGTCATGTATGGATAATTAGAAATAATATAAAGTGATAGTTTAATCAGTTATCTATGTCAAAATGCAAAACTACTCTTCAAACTAGTGACTTTTAAATAGCAACTTAGATTTTCTCATTCTGGCGTTTGGTTTGCAATTCTTTGCTGATTTCACATGAGTCCCCTAATGAAATCATATTCTGCTGGATAATAGAGCCCCAATTAGAATGTGCAAGGTCACCTCATGGATACTGACAGTTGGTCTCCATTTTCTTCCAGGGAGCTTCAGTTCTCTTCTGAACAGCTGATCACTGTTATAAAATTCTGGCTTCTTTACATAATTGGTTCACAATTTAAAGGAAATAAGGACAGAAATTGCACAAAACACTGCACTGAATGTCTGTGGGCTCCATCAGAAAGCAGCCAAGCTGTCTTTATATCCTATTACTACTAGTACTTGGCACGGCTGTTTGTACATGGATATGTAGAAATGAGATCAGAATAAATAAAACCACGTATCAAAAAGCAGTGTTTGGAGGAGACAAAATTAACCATGACAACTGAGATCTTTAAAAACTAATTTCTGGTCATGCCATTACTTTTCATGTCTGAACAGTATGGACAAAGCCTCTGACAAAAATCACTCACCTGCTTGTTTTGTTTTCTTTGTATGTACCCTGATTCATGTTAGAGGCAATAGTTGTTTGAGCCGAATAGTAAAGGTGAGAGCATTAGCCTCCTGTGTGCATGGTCAGCGTTAACATGCAATGTTAACAAGGCTCTCTGCGGGCTATAAATTCGTGAAGGAATTGCCAACACCTGGATTGTAATTTACTTTGGAATTCAGCCATCTGGTAAACTAACTTTAATATGCAAGTCCTGTGACCTTCACCAGGCTAGAATATTTGCTTTTAGACAAATGATTTATGAGTGTCTATAATGTTTACTTGCAAGGTCTCCACAGGTTAAATTGTACACTAAAGTAGCAATCACCATTGCTACACTTCAGTCAATCTCTTTGGGTCAGAGTGTCTAAATACTTTAAAAGTCAAGTATATTGCACTATTCTCTCTCTCTAACTCAGACAACCTTGGGTAGATAAAGATAAGTGAATGAAGAAAGCAGGTCTGGAGAAGCAAACTTACGTATATGAACATATTTAAACATAAAACTCATGTATATGAACCAGATATTCTTTTATTTTAGGAAATAGGTAAATGAAGGCACATGGTATTACCATCTCTGCCTAAAAACTTTCAAATTGTTATTATTTCTAATTTTGTAATACTTTAAATAAGAAAAGTAAATTTGTAGTTTAAATAAGAAATATTTTTAAGTATTTGTCAAAAATATTGTCTTAATTATTTAGAATAAGTACAAGAGATGATTTTGAATGTTCTCAACACACACAATGAAAAACATTCAGTTTTTAAAATAAAACTTATGGTTAATTTAATTGGAGACTGGCAACATTCAGAATCTTTTTATCCATAGTGCATTTTAATGTTGTCATTTAAATTACTTTTTTTGTACTTTCCAAATAATAGCTTAAAACATTATAAATTTTAGTAGACAAAGACTCTTGCAATGTACTCATAACAATCAAGCAAAACAAGATTGATAGGGTGGCAGGAAGTCAAAATATCCCTTTTGGCAGTTGTTACAATTCTTAATATAGAAAAACTTAAAGAACCCACCAAAAGATTTTTGGTATTGATTAACAAATTCAATAAAGTTGCAGTTTACAAAATTAGCCTATAAAATTAGAAGCATTTTTATGCATCAATAATAAACTTGTTGAAAAACAAATCATGCAAAGCAATTCCATTTACAATATCTTCAAAAAATAAAATATCCAAGAAATGTAACCAAAAAGCAAAAGAACTGAAGAAATGGAAATAAGAAAACACTGATAAAATAACTTGAAGAAGACACTAGAAAATGCAAAAATGTCCTATGTTCATGGATTGGAAGAATCAATGTTGTTAAAAATGTCCATAGTACTAAAAGTTTTTATAGAGTCAATGCAATCCCCATGAAAATACCAATGGTATTCTTCATGGAACTGGATCAAGTCATTCTAAAATCCAATTCTAAAACCACAAAAGACCCTGAATAGTCCAAGCAATCTTGATCAAAAAGATCAAAGCTGGAGGCATCACAATACCTAAATATTAGAAGACATGGTACAGAATCAAATAACACCAGCATGGAACTGGTGTAAAACAGACACATAGACCAATGGAACAGAAAAGGCATTGTAGAAATTAATTAGCTAAGTAATTCTCCACAAAGCCACTAAAAACATGCATTGTGAGACAGGACATTCTCTTCAATAAATGGTTCTGGGAAAACCAGATATCCATATTCAGTCAATGGAAACTAAATTCCTATCTCTCACCTTGTATAAAAATTAATTCAAAATGCATTAAAAAACTACATGTGAGATGTGAAACTATGAAACTACTTGAAGTAAATGTATGGGAAACATTTCAAGCATTGGTGTAGGCAGTGATTTTTTGTGTATCACCCCAAAACACAAGAAACGAAAGCAAACAGAGGGATTAATTAAAACCAAAAACCTTCTCGACTGCAAAGAAAAGAATTATCAGAATGAAGAGACAAACTACAGAATGAGAGAAAATATTTTCAGTGTATTTTTTCTTAAATAATACTATTTTTTAAATTTCCTTTTTGAATTAAGAAAAAGAATCATAATTGGAGAAGCACACCAGAGAGGAAGTTAAGAATACCAGATTGATATAAATGGTTGATGAGAAATAACCTTATTGTATCATCAAGGTGTGTATACTTATCTACTCCAATAGCTATTTCAAATGTTTCTAGCACAAGTAACATAGCAAATATATTTTATTGAGAAGTGCAAACCCATAAAAGCAGGGTAGTGTACAACTCCAAAATTAGGCTGTATGGTTTGAATGTGATTTGAAATGGGCCCTGCAGAACACAAAAGTATAAGGAAATGATTATATGAAAAAATGAAAATGTCTATTGATATCTGATTGTGGGAGTCCTAAATGCCAGGCCAAAATTCTTCATTTTTCCTGGAGATATTGGAAAGATCTTTATGAAAAAGCTACCCAACAGTGGGATAGATTCTCTGTTGAAGGTTCAAATTGATGAAATGACAGAGGGCACTCAGAGGGATTTTTCAAGATAGTATAAATATGCAGAAATAAGAACAGGAACTCTTAAAATGAGGTACAAGCCCACTGCTAAATTTATTCTGAAATTACTTATCCAATGACTTGTATGTGTAGATTACCATGTAGGTATCTCAGATAGATCAGCAGATGTGAGACGTGGACAACTAGGTGTAATAGATAAATGGATATGAAAGTGGTTAAATTTGTTTGGGTGACATAGAAAAGGAAATTAGAAAGAATAAATCCTAAGGCAAAAGGTGTGGGGTAATCAAATTCAGGTGGTTTGTCTGTTGGACTGAGTGACAGTCTAAATAAGAGCAACAAAAGTAACTGTATGTGAAACTGAAGGCATGGCTTCATGGTAAATGCTCTTATTAAAAGGAAGGAGGAATAGGGATTCTCTATATGAATTCTCGAAATGTCACCACAAGAGGCAGAAAGAATTTGCAAGAGGAAAGCAGCACAGAAGTGATTCAAATGCTGAAGTGCTACTTAACTTACTATGTAACTTGGATCTTTAAATTCATTTACATAACCATATGGTGAAGGCCATAATGCACACACGAAAAGAATGGTATAAGAATTAAAGTAGGTAATGAAAGAAGCAGTGTGGTTGTTGAGTAAAGGTGCTTGAGTTTGGAATCTGACATCTTGGAGTGTGTAATCTTGCCTCTGCCCCTCAGTGACCTCATGTCTTTGTACTAATGATTATAAGAAGCAGTGCAAGTAAAACAGATACCACAATGCTTCACACAGAGTAAAATGTGAATAGTATATTCAGCTATCAACATTATTGTGAATGTTCTGAATAGTGCTTAACACAGTACTTGGCCGATACTGGGCCTCAATACATAGTTAGGACTTAATTTAGAAGAAGGGAAGAAAGCCCCTAGTGATTTTTAAATAGCAAAATATAAATTTGATGTAATTATTTCCAAAACTTTATAATAAAATTTTAAAAATGATACCTAAAATTAATTTAAAACTAGGGTTTGGGCAGCTTAGAAAAAGAACAGATTTGAAAGTCAAAGTTTCGATTACCTTAACATGGAAATATTGAACATTGCATTTAGCAAAACAACTAAGTATCTTTTCTTCCAGGCATTATTTTAATTTAATCATATATTTAAAATCATAATTTTAGTGTTATGTTAATAACATATGTTATCTACTACAAATAACTGAACTTTAAATCTTCTTTTTTGCTATGTATTTAATGTTTGATATTGTTAGTGATAACTATCATAATAATTATTTTTAAATTCTTATTATCCAATTTACGTGTGTTTCAAAACTAATTCTACCTTTAAATTTTTAAGTATTATAATTGTTCATATGTGTATAGAATTGTCATATAAATTGTATATATGTTCAATATTTCATTTCATTCACTGATTAATGAGGGAAGTACCATGGAGTTATCAGAGTTTCAAAGGAGAATTTGCAGTACTACTTATATTTAGGAAAATAAAACTAATGAAACAAATTAAAAAGTAGGTGCAAAACCAAGAAAAACTTGTTAATATCTTCAGGCCAATAATTATGTTTTATGAGACAATACTTTTGACCATAAGAATTATTTACATTACTGTCAGTTTTCTATAAGTTATGGAATTATAAAGTAACTCAAAGAAAATGAAAGGTGAAATTCTCTATAGAATCAGATAATCTGGAATTCTTGCTAGACATGACTTGTTTTTCCCTAAGGATACCATATAATCCATTGTCACATTTAAAATTCTTTTACAGTTTTTCCTACAACTCATGTTTTATACAACTCACCACAGAGATGACATAGCTTAGCTGGTTCACAAGTGATAGTACTTGAATGGGAAACAAGATCTGTCTGATTACAGAGACACATTTCCCAGTTTATAGGCAAGTTCTCACCTGAGAATGACTCTGGACCCCAGGGAACATTTGGCAATATCTAGAAATATCTTAAATACTCATAACTTGAGTTTTATTTGACATCTAGTGGGTTGCAGCTGGAATTCTGCCTAAAAATTATATAGTTCTCAGGACAGTCCCCACAATATGAATCTTGCAGCTCAAAATGTCAATCACACATGGGTTAGAAAAGTTTTCTACATCACAGAATCCTGTACCCAACTCCTTGACAAACATCTCCATTCTTTTGCAGTTTTATTCATCAAAACTAACACTTTTGTCCAGTGGAATAACACATTTCAGGTTACAGAGGCCACCTGATACTGCATCTGTGAAACATTTGTGAATATCTTCCCCTATGCCTTCAGATCGTGTTAACGCACACATTTTCTTTCGTGATATTTTTTATTATGTATTCAGGCCCTTGAGAGATTCTGTGATGCTGGAATTGCTGTTTTCATGGTCACAGAAGGAAATCACAAAACCACAGAAACCAAAGAGCATACTGTGCTGTTTTCAAAAGTTTACCATTGAATAAAAAATAGGGGAAGTGTTACAGGTGAAATGCATATTCACAAGTACTTTCATGGCCTGTCTCCATGCTGGAGGAGGTTGTGGGATTACACAGAGAGTTACCATAAGAAAGATTAGTGGACCTGACATCTAGACTTCCAAGAAAGCCTAAAATACCTTTTAGAAAACTATAAAAGTTCCTTTCAGTAAAATATATTGTGATAGTTTTGCAACATTGATTTCTTATTTGTTCTAAAAAGCAAGGTTTTGACATTTTGACATAACTTCATACTGTCAATCCACAAAACCATGACACCTCTCAGGTACATGAAAAGCAGTTTTTCTTTTCTTTATCCTCTGTATTTTCCTACGTGTAATGCAATTGCTTATGTCCCTTGAATATCTAAACTCTGTCAACATCCTGGCAGATTCACCAGCCTAGACAAAGAAGTGGCATTCACACACATACTTGAGCATGTTTCAAGATTGAATCACATCCCTACAACTTGTCTTCCTGCCGTTGTTTCTTCCATACTTTAGATATCCTCCCCCAGCAATATTTGTTCCTACCATCTTATTCCCATCAGTGACTACTAATGCCCAGCTGTCATGTACATGACTATGTGACCTGAGGACTGCCCTGATTTTCAGGTGTCTACAGCTGTTCAACTTTACCTACATACTACAACTACTAGGATGCCAACACCACAAGACGGAAGAGGAAGTCTTGCCACTTTGAATAAAGAAAAGTAAATTAGTTTTAGGAAAACTAAGAGCTTGAAAAAATGAGCAATGTCCTAGTGGCAGAAGGGAATTAAAAATGTTTCATTGAATATACTTTGTATCTTTTTGCATCTTAAAATTTGGGATGAGATGATTGTTCTTTTTATCTTCCCTGCAACACATTATACCAATATCAATGCTCTTTTACTATTTCACTGTTGAGGAGTTTAGAAAGAACTCAATTAGGCTAACTTCTGCTCCATGTGGCATTGACCAAGTTCATTGAGTGGAATTCAATTTGTGAGTAGACTGCTCAGAATGGTTCAAAATAGTTTCACGCACTTATCTGACACCTCGATTGCGTGCCTAAGATGGCATGCCTGTAACACACCTCTCCAGAAAGAAATCGCAGGGCAGTCAGACCTTGTGCACATCATTCCAGGCTTTCAGAGAATGATTCCAGGACAGGAAGTGGAAAATGAATAAAGCACAGACTTTAGCTATTGATAAGTTGCCATATTGGTTCATTGATAGTGGGGAATGTATCACAGAGCTGTAAAACAAAAACTGGGGAAACAGGATGTGGGAAATAATGGGACTGTCTATATTCTTTTCATGATTTTCTTAGAAACTTAAAAATAGTTCAAAAGAAATTCATTTTAGAACAGAGAGTGACATTTATTTTAAATTTCCTAGCATACATTTAAGACAGCTCCTCTTCTGCCACACACTCAACATATTGAGCAACAAAATACCCTATCAATCAGTCCAGGACAGATCAATAGTTTTATTGTTGTTCTTATTCTTTGAAGCCTGTAATAAAGCAGAATGGCCTCTTTAAAATATTCATGGTCTTATGTGTGCCACTTATCAACTTATCATGTTGAGTGGAGAAGAGCTTTGAAAGTGACATTAAAGTTATATTCCTTAAATTTGGGTAATTATTATGGCTTAGCCAGGTGACCCTGGTAATTACATGCATGAATCCTTCAAAGTGAACAATTTACTCCAGCTAGAATCAGAAAGATGGGGCAGAAGGAAAAGTCAGGGTTTGAATAGGATTCCCCATCATTCCTAGCAGGGCTATGTGAAATACTTTAGAAAGAATAAGAGTATCCTGTAGGAACAGAATCTGGCTCCCAGTGGCTCCCAGCTGACAGTCAGTAAGAAGACAGGGGCCACAATTGGTAACTGAAAAGAACTGAATTCAGACAACAGCCTAAATGAGTTTGGTAATAGATTGGTCTCCAAGTCCTCCAGCAAGAAATAAAACCTTGTCCACCTAGAATCTCACAGTAGAGAATTAAAATGAGGCTACCTGGACTTTGAATCTATGTAAAGTTAAGCTTATTGGTAGGGAAAACAAATTTTTGGTAATTTATCATGACAGAAATGGAAAACAAATTATAAGCATCTCATAATCCATTAGAAATAAATACTACTGATGAATCCCTCTTATGTATTCATACATGAAAAAAACAAACAGCACCTATAATGATAAATAAAAACCAGGTACAGGAAAGAAACCAGGTATTTTATGATCTTGTCTTTTTCTGCATTTCTGTTACTTATGATTACATGGAACATTGACTCTTTTACTGAAGGAGGTGACTATTGTCTTCTGACATAGTTTTATGATAGGGATTATTGTTTTTCTGCACTGGAGTCACTAATAGAGTTTGCAGAGGATTCTCAATGTTCTAGTTTGAACATAGTCTTCACCAATTATATTTATATTTCCTAATTTTTTAAAATGTATGTATTAGTGTCTAGTAGTAAATTATTTTGGGATTCACTTTGGCATAATCATATATGCATGGAATTTAACTTTCTCCATTTCAGTTCCCAGTACTTTCTCTTTCCTCTGCTCCTCCTTTCCTCTGTTTTCCTTCCTTCTGTATTGATCTTCCATTTATTGTATATTTATTTATTTATGTACTTTTTAATTTATTTTCAAATTGATGCTTTATAGAAATAAGTAAATGTGAAATTCACTGTGGCATATTCATATACATTCATGATGCAATTTGGTCGATTTCATTCTGTTGCTCCCCCCCCAACTTTCCCATCTCTCCTCCCTCCCCTCTATGTCCTTCCTCTACTTTGCTGATCTCCCTTCAATTTTCATGCTATTCCCCATCCCCAATTTTTCCTTATTTTGCTCTAGCTTCCCCGTATGAGAGAAAACATTCAAAATTTTGTTTTTTAAAAATGCTTTCTTCTCATATTTAGAATACTGGAAAAATTCAGCTGTAAATTTTATACAGGAATAGTTTATTTTTTTAAGCTCTATAGCTTATTTCTCTTGGGCTTTCTGACTTGAAGTATTCTAAAACCATAAACACATGTGTTTTTCATGTGCAAAAGTGTGAAATTATAATATATTCTTTAGTAAGAATGACAGCTTTCAAAATGAATATCGTTAAGGATTTAACTGTGTCCTCTCCCCATTCGTATGTAGAAGGCCTAGCCCTCATTATCACTGTTTATTTATGTACTCATTATCACTGTTTAGAGATAAGGCCTGGTTCCATTGCTGTGGACATACGGTGAGGCAGAACATCATGGTGGAAGGGTACAACAGAGGAACACTTCTCGGTTCATGGCAGCCAGGAAGTAGAGAGATAGATAGAGAGAGAGAGAGAGAGAGAGAGAACAAGGATGAAATAGTTTCCAAGAGCACAGCCTCAGTGACCTACTCCGTCCAACCATGTGCACCTGCCTACAGTTACCACCTAGTAATTCATTCAAAATTTTAATACACAAAATGAAACAATCTACTGACTAGGTTATAACTTTTATAAATTAATCATTTCACCTGCGAAGATTCTTGCTTTATTTATCACATGAGCTCACTGAGAGATACCTCATATCCAAATTATAACAAATGGTGATTCTGGATGCTTATTAGAATGTATTGTATGTGGAGTGGACATAATTACAGTGAAATGAGTTTATGGACTATTGCAATAATCCAGGCAACAGATTTTGGTGGTTGAGAGGTGAGTTGTAGTAATGCAGGTGGTAAGAAGTGGTCAAAATCTGGACATATTTTGATGAATCTGAATTTTGGATGTATTTAAATGGTAGATTCTACAGAATTTGAAGACAAATTGCATATAGGTGTAAGGGAAAAAAAAAACGTATCAAGAATGGCTCCAAGGATTTTTCCTGAACAAGTAAAGAAATGAAATTCTCATTCACTGATATCACAGAGGATTTTCTATATCTGATTTCTCTTGAAATGCATAGGTGCCAGAAAAGTTATTCTAACAACAGTATCATTAATCTTTTAATCTTCAATTCATTTATGAAAAGTAAATTGATGCACATTTGAGAATAAGTAGGTGAAAAAAAGTTAATGCATTAAACATATATTATTTATTTTTGTACTTTTATATGTAACTAAAACTCATGAGATTAATTAAGAGAAAATATCTATGGAGCGGTAGGGGTGCAGAAAGGAAAGATAGTAGATTGAGACACACAGTATTACCCTATGTGAATGTATGATCACATGGATGGTGTGAATCTACATTGTGTACAACCATAGAAATGAAAAGTTGTACCCCATTTGTGTACAATGAATCAAAATGCAGTCTGTAAAAATAATTAAAAAATTAAATTAAAAACAGAGAAAATATTTAGTAAATTCTCCTATATAGAATGAAATTGTTATGTTCAGCATTACTAAAAGTTGATTCCCAGCAATGTTAACAAATATTAAACAGTAGCAATAGCAGCAGAAATATAAGGAAGTGGTTCAATAATTTGGAATCCTTGACTAAACTTGAAAGTTCTCAAATAGTCTGAATATATTAATAAGCTTTGTGAATATCCATAAAGGTTGGCAGTGTATGTGACATTTCCATAACATATTTAATTACAGAACACTGTATTTTAAAAGTCTTGGGAGAAATTTTTAGAACTAATTAGCCAAGTGATGGTAGCAAAAGAGAACCCAACATGATTAAGGAATGAAATGGCATAAAATGAAAAATGTGGATTTCTACCATGATTTTCCCTTGATTTATAGGTGTGTTATTTAAATAGTATCACCACAGCATGAACCTATCCACTATAATGCCATACTAAACAATTCACCTTTATGACTAAGATGAAAATTAAACAATTTTAGCAGTCTCCTGAGAGGCATGGAAGTATGTTTTCTTTAACCACAGGATTTGAGAACAGGAACATTTTTTGTGAACTGTGGTGTAAAATTAGGTTTCCTGGAGAACTCTGTTTTGATGATGAAGAAATAGAACCTGCATCACTTAGGCATTGTATTGAGCTGCAAGAAATAAAAAATACCATACTGGTAGTTTAAACTGAAGGGGTTTGCTTTTTTCTATGGCAAGAAGTCAGAATGGAAGTTGTTAGTATCTATTCAACTCCTCAGTGATAATGCTTGGGTCCAAGGCTCTTTTCTTCCACTCCATAATCAGTACTTAACCAGGGCTAGGGCTTATACTTTCTGATTTTACAGTCAACTATCTCTGTACTACAATATCTTTCTGTCTCAGAAAGTGAGGCGATTTCTTAGTTAACCACTTTGGGGAAGTCATAAACCACTCCACCTGAAAAATAAAGTGTGAGCAAGTAAAATAACAATAATGAACATAAATTATTTTCAAAATGTTGTTCATCACTTAGTGGTGACTTATGATATCTTCAGAGTTTAGATAGGAGGGAATTGTTTTTTAAATGCTTTATTACAAAATTTTATCAAGTTGAGTTTGAAAATATGTAATCTTTGTACCAGAAAGATCTGATTTCAATGTTTAAATATTACACTTTTTGATTGAATAGTTTTCCTTGAGTAATTTAATACTATTACTTATGTATAAATTGAGAATAGTAAATACATTTCAAGAGTTATGTGAAGATTAAATTGTTTCCTATGCATGTAAACTTCAAAAGCAAATGCCCTGGGATATCTTTTTATACTATGTTAAGTGCCTGGAAATGCGCTGGTATTGGTGGTGGTATTCATCATCTCTTCATTTATCATACACAAAAATATATAGAAATCATTCTTTTTTAATAGTACACCATCTCACCTCTCATCTCACATGTTCTTACAGAGCGTGACCAATTCATCACCAAGATGGGTTATTGGTCAGATGCTCACTGATGTGATCAAAAGCCCTGACAAAAACAAATTATGTAAGAAAATAATTATTGTGGCTCATTGTTTCAGTCAGTCCACATTCAGCTGGTCCTGTTTCTTTGGGCATGAGGTTAGGCATAAAATCATGGAGGAAGGGCATGGTAGAAGACAGGTGCTCAGCAACCAGGAAGCTGAAACAGAGAGAGGGAGAGAGGAGTCAGGAATGATACAATCCTAAGAACATGCCATCAGTGACTAACTTCCACCAAATATGCCCCACCTGCCTATAGTTACCACCATCTCCCTGTAATCCGTTCAGCTATGAATGGAATATTCCTCTGTTGGGGTCAGAGCCCTCATGATCCAATTGCTTCTTCAATTACCCCCCTCTGAATATTGCCAGATTGGGGACCAAGCCTTTAATACATGAGGCTCTGGCGGGTAATCTAGATCCAAATCATAACATGGGTATTCTATATTTCCTTTCTTTGACTTTTTGACTGCCTCAACAAATAAAATAGAGTAAGAGTAAGACATGACTTTTAAGGCTTGCTCATAAATGGTGACACTTTTGCCATGACACACTCTTTTGGATAATCATCCTTACAAATCAATTACCAACTATGAAGAAGCTGGGCACACCTTGACGGCCACTTGTCTGTGTTGCAGCCAAGGCCAAAGTCAACAGTGAGAATTGACTGCTAGATATTAGTGAAAAAATATTCAGATAATTCCAATTCTCAAATTTAGACACAGTCCTGCTGGGGCGTACTATATTTAAAGACAGCTTATTAGAACTGAGCCATATTCAAATTTTAGCTTCATAAGCACAATCATATTGCATCCATTATAAACCACTACTTTTTGCAAAGATTTATCATTTCAAAGTGGATAAGCTTGTTGAGTCAGCCCATTTTCTATTACTATAACGAAATACCTGAGGCTGGTTACTTTACAAAGGAAATAAATTTACTTGTCTCATAGTTTTGGAGACTGGAATTACAAACTGTATGTTGCTGCTTTTTTGCTAGGGCCCCCTTGCCTGAGTCACATGATGGTTGGATAGCATCATGGTGAGAGTACAAGACCGAACGCCAGAGTGAAGAGAGGTGCAGACTCTTTTATAACAACCCTATCTCAAGAACTGATTCAGGATCTCATAAGAACTTTGTTAATATTTTCTGAGGGCAGTACCTGCTATGACTAAAGACCTCCTTCTAGGCTTCACCACCTAAAGTTCCTACTATCTTTTACACCACTGGAAACTGGGGACCCAATTTCCAACAAATGAAAGCTAAAACCATATCCAAATCAGAATACTGGTCATATATAAAATTGATACTATTAACCTCACCCCTAACTATGGGTGATAAACATAATTAGTAGGTATTACTCATCAAAGTGGTGAGTAATGAAAGATCTGGATCCAGATCTGTATTCAAAGCATGTTTTCTGAACACAAAGGGTCTTATTTCAGTTTAATCACAAGTTTTCTTACTAGGGAATAATGTCTTAAAATACTGTATTGAATGGTGGTTCTGCCTTAATTGTGGCTAGAATGAGAACACTGTTGATATCTGATATGAAGGCATGATTGAAGTAGACATTCCTAGAAGAACAACTACCTTATCCAGGTGTCCCAGCCAAATTCATCATCATTTCCAACCATAGTAATGACTGTAGACTTGGTAGGAGCCAGATTATTTTTCAATATTAAGTTTAAAATAATATATACATGTGGTCAAAAGAGATCAATGTTTCTTTAAGCACAGGAAGACTGTAAAAACCACAATTTTTTTTGAATTTTTTTCTCTTGGGTAAGTATGAGAAGATTTTTACCCATATACTTTTAAATATAATTTAAGAACTTGACATACTCTTTTCCATTGAATCTAACCATAACTTGATGGAATCTGAAATTTCATCTTCAAAGGATCTCCATGACAATGTATCTTTATAATGCAAAGCTAGAGCTAAGTAAAAACGGGCTATATGAAAGAATGCAATCATCATACCTTAAGGTAAACAACACCTCAGAGAAGGAAGGTGTTGTCAATTATTTTGGCTATAACTTATACTATATTTGTTATGGGCTCTGTTGGGTGTTAAGTGGTTTCACAAAATTACCTCCAGCACTGTTTGCGAAACTGTCAGTTCATTATGATTTTGCTCTTTTTTAAAATAAAGTATCTCAAAGTGTTTTAACTCACCTACTGTCATACAATCCATGAATGGCAGAATTGGATATGCAAATACATTCCATTTTTGGGGAGTAAGAGTAAGGATATGAAAAAAATGCCAACAGTATAAATCCAAACCCACTATTGAAAGAACTTAATGTGTCCTTCTTCTTTTTTGCAAGCTGCAAGTATTCTACTTTTATCTGTATAGTTACCAAAATATTCCACCTCACTACTAAGTTGTTTGCCTACAACAAGTTTATACTCTGTGGATCTGTTCAATACACTGTTTGAGCTGGAAACTGAGACATTAATTCAAGCTCATTACAATCCTATTTTTACTAAGCTATTTTGATAATATACAGAGAACCAAGCACCTGTAAACTCATGAAATATCAGACATATCGACTCCATGGAGGCTGGGAAGTCTGGGTAATGAAAAACAAATATGTTTGTCTGCTCATTAAGTGAAATGCTATATGCTGCTTAAGGGTGTTCAGAAAGGAAGAATATCCCAGAAATGGACAGAGAAAAGATCTATTTTCTCTCTTCCTTGGTTTATTTGGCTCTAGTGGGTTAGTCAGTGTTTACTACTGAAGCAAACACAATTTATTACTGATGATTTTTGAAAACAGCTTACTAGGGGCAAATGTTGAGGCATTATGAAGTTCAAATCAATATTCTTAAAAATGACTAAAGTTAGACTCATGATAAGATATTTTGATTATCACCAGAGATGCATTTTAAAATATTTCTTTCAACATACAGCAAAGTAGATAGTGAAAAAGATTATTTCAGAAAAGAAGAATACACACACACACACACACACACAAATAAAACAACATTAATCCTTAATTCTGGAAACTAAATATTCATGTAATTTTCACAATTCTTTCCCTAAAATTTTTAAGAAATTAAAATAAATAAATGAAATGGATTCATTAATATTGACATTAAAAAGAGAAATTTGTGTTGGTTTCTAAATGTGAATGTTAAACAAATATCCAGCTAGGTTTTTATATTCAGTTTTAAACAATAAACTGAAACTTTGAACTATACAATCAAAAGGGTTCAGGAAAGACAGATTAGTAATAATCAAAGCACAATCAACAGCTATTATATGTAGAAGAGTAGTGAGACATATTTCATTACAAACCTCTTGTCTCAACCTGCTCTCATGATACTAACACAAGCCATCTGTATTAGTCAGGGTTCTCTAGAGGAACAGAATCAACAGCAAGTATGATTATAAGAGGAGATTTATTAGATTGACTTACACAACCAGAAGGTTGATTGTCCAAAATGGCCATCTGCAGTTGGAGAGCTGCAAGAACCAGCAGTTGTACAGTCCAAGATGCAGGAGCCAGGGACAAGAAGAATCAACAGTGCTACCCTTGTCTGACACCAAAGCTTCTGGAAACTACCTGGAGAATCATTGGCAGAGTCTGCTCTGGAAGAGTGAAGAAGTGAGAGTCCAATACCCTCAGCCAATCAAAGCAGAGATCAAGAATCCATTGAAGAAAAGTTGAGCTTGCATCTGCATCTGCTTTCTTGATCTTCCAGCTTTTATTCCATCCTATTGTGCAGTGCCACCCAAACATAGGGAGGGGCTCCACTTCAGTTCCTATCTCACATTCCAATCATTCCTAGACACACCTCAGGACACACCCAGAGGCCTCTTAATCATCAGTATCTCTTAATCCAATCAAGTTGACACTTCATATTAACCATTACACCATCTGACTTCTGCTCAGCAAACAATTTTACTTTATCACTGTAGTTGCAATTGGATGGTGTGGAGAGATTTCTCCAAAGGTAAAACTGAATGAAGGAAATGCCCTTCTGCATAGAAGTTCATTTCAGAACACAGGGAGTTGAGCATTCACATGTAAAAACAAAGTCCATTACTAATACTCAAAGCACTTATGATCAAGAGTAAAGAAGTGATTTCTCTGTCATCCACCTATGCTAGTCACTATCAGAAGACATTGGACTCCACTCTTCATTTATTTAGTATTCTTATTAGACAGCCTTCTGCCTACATCAATGTCAAGAAATAAGGAAAGGAAATAAAATGACCTGAGTCCTGTCTTTGAAATACTCTTCAATTTGAAATGTGCAAAACTGATATATAAACAAATAATATGAATATACCTGTGATATAGTATGTACACATCACATACATATGATGGACAATGTGGAAAACATAAAAACCTAGTTTTGTAGTAGCAGAAGAGTGCTAGAAAAAGTTTCACAGAAAAGAAAGAGACAAATTGAAGCTTATAAAAGCATAAGTTGAGTTACCTTGGTCGTGTATTCAAATATAAGGCTAGGAGAGTTATGTCTGATTAAATCTCTGTTTTTCCTGTTTCCCTTCCCTTCTTTCCCCTTTGTCTAATCCATGCACTTCTATTCCACCCTTCCCACCCTCCCTTCTTGTGGGTCAGCATCCACATATCAGAGAGAACATTACAACCATTAGAATAGGATTAGAGTTACACTCCATGTATGTACAATGCGCTAAAATACATTCTTCTGTTATGTATAACTAAAAAGATCAAATAAATAAAAAAGATAGATCCTGAGAATTTCAAAGCAGAAGGCAATACTGAATCTTAAGCAAAATAGGAAAATAAAGAAGGTACATTTTTTAAAAAGCACGTTGAAATGAAACAAAATATAAAGCAATAATAATAAATATATAACTTTTATTCTTTGTGCTAAGCATGATTCTAGTTGCTTTGCATGTTTTAAAATGCACCTCACCCTCCCAATGGCCATCAAAGTAGGTGCTATTACTACTTTAAAGATATGAAGCACAGTTTTGAAAAAATACATTTAAGAAGTGGATGAATTTAGGATTTGAGCATATGTGTCCCAGCATAAAAATTTTTGTCCCTGATTACTAAATTATGTTTTTTTCCCTTGTGAAAATTTGGAGGGATTTCAGACAGAAGTCACTTGCACAAAGCTAGAAATATGGGCTGTGCTCCCATAGAATGGTAAGTACTTTAATGTAACTGCAGTAAATACATTATTCAGGATAATGGCATGGATAAGGGAGGCTAGAAGAAATAGAAATGAGATCAAAGACGACTGAATAGGTCATGTATTTGGAGGATACAGAAGCTTAAGACTGATGGTAAGGAAGCCAGATGAGACCATCACCAGAGTCAAGATGAGAAGGCAGTGGGAATGTGAGGTAAGGTGGTTACTGTGAGGACCAGAGAACATTTGTAGTTAGCAGTATTCTTAGGCAAATGAGAAGTCAGGATTTGAAGATGGACCAATTATGATGAATGAAAAAGAAAAAAAAAATACTAGAATTACCTTCAGGATTCAGTCTGGCCATTAGAGTGTATGAAGAAGAAAGTTTATTTCCAAGAAGTAAGTGCCTTTAAGATATTTTCCTAAGGTATTTTCTAACTATATTTGTGCCAAGTGAACTCCTAGAAAAATCTAAGCTAATTAAAACAGGAGGCTGCTCCAAGACATCCAAAACACACATCTTAATCATTTGTACAAGAAAAGTTACTGAGTTCTCTATTGTAGTCAACAGGATTCTTCCCTCACATCCCCATCCTGTGAAGATAACAAAGAAAATATAATTCCATTGTGTGTGTGTGTGTGCGTGTGTGTGTGTGTGTGTGAGAGAGAGAGAGAGAGAGAGAGAAAGAGAAAGAGAGAGAGAGCGAAACAAATTGTCTAGAGACATTAGCCCATCAACAGTCACATTGCCTGAAAGAGACATGGTACAGAATACTTTATCCCTGTTTTTAAAAGGCAAGAAAAGTTAAACAACCCTTCTGGAGAGCAAGAAATAGCATCTTAGTAACTGCAGTCAGTTCTTTCTCTGTAGGAGCATATAATGATTGCATAAAAGGATAAGTTGAAAATTATTAATACTTAAAAGACTTAGTGGAAACTTCATTTATGAGTAACTAATGGTTCAGAAGAGAAAGAAGTTCAGGACAGTCATTTACTTTAAAGCATGTCAATTATTGTGACTTTCCTCTCTGACATGTGGGGTTCACTAACAAGGATCTTAAAGGGATGGTCAATATCAATGAACAGTCCTCAGCACATGAACAGAATCATCTTGGTGCAGAAATTGATTTTTACAGTAAATATCCTTGTATACTCCATCCTAATATAACAATACTAAGAATGTTATTTTACATATTTTCTCCATCTAAAACCATAGTAGAATTAGGCCTGTCCTAGAGTCTTCATTATGACCACATACAGAATTTGAACTAAAAACTTCATTGCTCACACTCAATGAGGAAATTTACTAGTTGTGTGGGGAGAAAGCAATGTGATCATTTCCTTCCCTGATCAAGTTTGTTCTCCCTACTTCATATTTGGGATCCCACATTTATTTGATTTTCTTCCTGTCCTTATGACGTCCTAACTAGCATCCTTGTCTGCTTTTTCTTAAATCAGGAAATCACATGAGGTGCCCCAAGCATTAGTCCTTGGACATTTTCTCTACTCTATCTACGGTCTCTCAGTAGATGATCTCATTGGTCCTTGGCTTCAGATACCAGTTAGGGCTCATCAACCCAAATGAACACTTAAATTCCCCCCTTTTGCCTGAATTCCAGATATACAGAGGAAAGCATAATGATTGATGGAAGTGTCTAGCCTGACCTGATTCTGTCCCCCAAAGGAAAAATATTGCATAATAAAATCTGGGGGAAAAAATCATTTTCTCTAAGGGTTTAACTACCAGGATCCAAAGCTGTTAAGCATTTTAGAAAAACCTGTTCCCTTTAAATGTTTCAATTTCTCACTTGTGTTCAATATCTGCTAAAAAAATGTGCTTCCTTCCTCCAAATTCAATGGAGAATGGATAGCTTTAGCATAGCCTGTCTGAATAACATGCTGGAGTAACTCATCATCAGAGCAAAAAAAAAAAAAAAAAAAAAAAAAAAAAAA
>JAJEJO010005682.1:140805-175691 GCA_020662805.1 Glaucomys volans
AATAAGCAAAAAGTGACTAAGTTCACACATTATTTAAAAGTTAAAAACATGGATCTTGGCTTTGAAGATAAAATGTACACTACAAATCTTTTAAAAGAAAACATAGAAAAGAATCTTAAGGACTTGAATTGTGTGAGGAGTTCTTAGACATGACATTTAGAATATGATTAATAAAGTAAAATTTTGATACATAGGATTTCTTTAAAATTAAAAAATCTGTTAAATATAAATTATGAATAGAAGCAAAGAAAATGTTTTAGGTTGAGAAAAAATTTTAGAGATCACTTGTGAAAAACATATTTTTATAATATACAGAGACTCCTCATAACTGAATGAGGAGGGGATCAAAGACAGTGGATTGGCATGAGGCAGCATTTCTCTTACCTTGGCTACCAAGAATTCAAACAGTAGGAATACCATGTCTCCCTGAGGTTTAAAGTGAAAATTCCTGAGTCTGGAGGGGCAGTCTGCCCTAGCTGAATCAGAGACTAATTGACTCATTAATCAGATAAAAACAAAACAAAACAGAACAAACCTATCCACTGGAGTTTATCAATCATCCAGGCTCCAGAAGCCATCTTGGGACTGCAGCTGGAGGAGTCTAGGGAAACTGGAAACCCAGATCCATGAGTTTGCAGCTAGGTGTGGGTTTATCTGAGCTTAGAAAACCTGTGGAAAGCCAGAACCCAGGTGCACTTTGCCTGGGGGAACACAGGATAGGGAGGTTGAAGAGTGCCAGGCTGTCCCTATCTCCGTGGGCCCAGATGCTACTAGCGACTGAGGGGACTGACTGTAGCATGTTGGAATTGGAATGTTGGAAGAGGGTGTAGGGGCATTTTGCCCTCAGCTCACCCAGCCAACTAGTCCAGCACCTACCACATTCCTGGGCCCACTCTGGGCTGGCACTTGCCAGGTCTTGGCACCAGCTTGGTACCCAACTTTCTCCCCCCCAAGTCTGGCATCCACTGATCCTGCTAGATCTGGCATCAGTCCAGCACCCAATAGGGCTCTACAGCTCCCTAGTCCCAAATCCTTCAATCCCTCTCTGGCCCCCAAATGGGTTCATCTCTCTCAGCTTTAAAGCTGGCCTGCAAGTCGCTGCAGCTGACCTTAATCCACTAGACAGTGCTTGAAATAGCTGGGTCTCCAATGTGTCCAGGCCCCAAATTACCCCACATGCCAATTAGCCACTGACTCACCCAGCCCAGCGTGCAGCTTTGCCACTTACCCCAGGTCCTGGCACCCATGTACAAGTCCCTGCACCCGCCACCAGGTTCTAGTGCCTGGCCTAGATCCACCCTGCTCAGAACAGCTGACAACCCCACCTAACTGCTGAAAGAAGAAGCTACAAGAAACTTTTGAACTCCAACAGAAAACAATTGTTCAATTTTTTGTAGAGCTCTTTCTTTCTTTTGTTCTTTTCATGCTGTTCATGTGTCTACTCATCTAGTAGTATGTATCTGAGATAATAAAGTTTCTACCCTGTAGACTTATAGTGTTCTTTTCTTTTTCTTCTTCACATTTCTACCATTTTTAAATGAACTATTTTTCAGCTTATAGGGGACTGGGCTGTCTGAGCAATGTATCAAAGTTTTGTTTGATATTCTTTTATTCAGACCTTTTTCTTTCTATTTCTACTTTAAAAATATTTTATATATTTTTTCTCTCTCATGTGTTTCCCTTGATTCTCTTTCTCTTCTACTGACAATTAACCTCAATTATTCCCTCTTTCACACTTCATATAATTTTTTTACTTCTATTTTCTTTCCTCCTTCTTCATAAACATCACATCCTACACCACTCCTGTTCTCTCTTTGTTCACCATTGAAATAGTAATCCTTTGGCAAACATTGTTTCTGTTGTAGGTAATAACTAAGCACATCATTTCTGTTCATTACAACAAAACCGTAGATATCATACTAGGGGCTATTTGGTTTAAAACTGTACATTGCTTGCACTGGTTGCTGTTATTATTTGTCTCCCTTTTAAAAGCAAGTTACTGGAAACCTTCAGGGACACTATAAGACTACAGGGTAGAAACTTTATTACCTCAGATGCATACTACTAGATGAGTAGACACACAAACAGCATGAAAAAGCAAGGAAGCAAATCACCCCAAACAAACCAAGATGCCAACAATAGAATCCATTGATACCACAGTGGAAGAAATGTCAGAGAAGGAATTTAGCATGTGCATAGTTAAACTATGCTAAATTCATGAGGTAAAGGACAATGTCAGGAGTAAAATCTGAGATAAAATTCAGGATGTAAATATCATTTCAATAAAGAGAGAGATTCTGACATGAAATCCAGCAGAAATCCTCAAAATGAAGGAAACAATAAACCAAATTAAAAATCCAATGGAAAGCATCACCAAAGACTACACCATTTGGAAGACAGAATCTCAGGCAATGAAGACAAGATATATAATCTTGAAAATGAAGTTGACCATGCAGGGAAGATGTTAAGAAACCATTAACAAAACTTCCAAGAAGTATGGGATAGCATGAAAAGACTAAATTCAAGATTTATTGGGATAGATGAAGTCATGGAGATACAAATTGAAGGAATGCAAAATTTTTTTCAATGATATCAGAAAATCTCTGAAACTTAAAAAGTGAAATGGGAAGTCAAATACAAGAGGCTTATAGGACCCCAAATGTACAAAATTACCATAGAACCACACATCAGGGTACATTATAATGAAAATGCCTAACACAGAGAATAAGGAGAGAATTTTAATGGCCACAAAAGAAAAATATCAAATTATGTATAGGGGGAAACCAATTCCATTCTCAGCTGATTTCTCAATCCAGAATCTCAACACTAGGAGGTCTTGGAATAATATATACTTAGCTCTGAAAGAAAATGGATGCCAACCAAAAAAATTTATCCAGCAAAATTAAGCTTCAGAATGAAGATGAAAACAAACAAACAAACAAACAAACAAATAAAAAACCTTCCATGACAAATAAAAGAATTCACAACTAGGGCTGGGGATGTAGCTCAGTTGGTTGAGTGCTTGCCTTGCAATCGAAGGCCCTGGGTTCAATCCCCAGCACCACAAAAAGAAAAGAAAAAAGAATTCACAACTAAAAAGCCTGTACTACAGAACATTCTCAGGAAAATATTCCATGAAGATGAAATTTTTTAAAAAAGGGAGGAACTACACTAAAGGAATAGTCATTCACAGGAGAATTTCATTCAAATTAAAAATGAGAAATAAACTCAAATGACCAGGAATATAAATCATATCTCCATAATATCCTTGAACATTAATTGTTATTATAATAACAATATTATAATTAATGGCCTCACTCATCAATCATCCATCAATGAGTAAAGATACTTTCTTCTCAGTAGCATATCGATCCTTCTCTAAAATAGACCATATGTTATGCCACAAAGCAACTCTTAGCAAATACAAAAAAAAGAGAGAGATGCTATCCCCCTTCATTCTATCAGATCATAATGGAATAAAATTAGAAATCAATGATAAAATTAAAAAATAGAAGCTATTCCAACACCTGGAGATTAAATACTATTGAATGATTAAATGCTATTGAATGATAAATGGACAGCAGAAGCAATTAGGGATGAAAGTTAAAAAAAATACTTAGAAGGAAATGAGAACAGTGGTAAAACATCAAAATCTCTGGGATACCACAAAGACAGTACTAAGAGGAAAGTTCATTACATTGAGCTCATTCATTAAAAGAATAAAAAATCAACAAAAAAGCTCTAGGAAAAAAAGACCACCAAAAGTAGAAGAAGACAGGAAAGAATTAAAATCAGAGCTGAAGTCAATGAAACTGAAACAAAAGAATTCAAAACTTGACAAAACGAAAAATTTTTTCTTCAAAAATAAATAAATAAAATTGGTAAACTCTTACTCAAGCTAATGAGAAGAAAGAAAAAGCTCAAATTAGTAAAATTTTTGATGAAGAAGGAAATATGATGATGAACACTACTGAAAATACAGAAGATATTTAGAAACTATTTTGAAAATTTATACTCCAATAAAGTAGAAAATCTTGAAGACATCAACAAATATTTAGAGATGTATGACCTACCCAAACTGAACCAAGAGGACATACACAATTTGAACAGATCAAATTCAAGCAATGAAACAGAAGATGCCATCAAAAGCCTTCCAACAAAGAAAAGTCTAGGATCAGATTCTCAGAGCTCAGGTTCTCAGCTGAGTTCTACAAGAACTTCAAAGAAGAATGAACACAAATACTCCTCAAATTATTCCACAAAATATAAAAAGAGGGAGCTCCTCCACTCTATAAGGCTAATATCACCCTTATTCAAAAAGCAGACAAACACACACCAAGGAAAGAGAACTTCAGACCAACATCCCTGATGAACATAAATGCAAAAATTTCATTAAAATTCTGGCTAATTTTATGCAAAAACATGTTAAAAACATAGTTCATGATGATCAAGTGGGATTCATCCCAAGGATGTGAGTTTGGTTCAACATACAGAAATCAATAAATATAATTCACCAATAAAGACAAGAATCATATTATCATCTCAATAGATGCAGAAAAAATTGACAAAATACAGTAGGAACATACCTCAACATTGTAAAAGCTATCTATGCTAAACCCAAGGCCAATTTCATTCTAAATGAAGAAAAATTGAAAACTTTCCCTCTAAGAACTGGAACAAGACACCCTCTATCACCACTTTTATTCAACATCATCCTTGAAACACTAGCCAGAGCAATTAGAGAGAAAAAAGAAATTAAAGGATCTAAACAGGAAAAGAAGAACTCAAACTGCTACTACTTGCTGATTACATAATTATACATATAGAAAGTTCAAAAAATTCCACCAGAAAATTTCTAGAACTAATAAGTGAATTCAGGAGAGTAGCAGGATATAAAATCAACTTCCATAAATCAAATGCATTTCTGCACAACAGTGATGAATTCTCTGAAAGGGAAATTAGGAAAAGTACCCCATACACAATAGCAATACATAAAATACTTGAGAATCAATCTAACAAAAGAGGTGAACGACCTCTACAATGAAAATGACAGAACACTAAAGAAAGTAATTGAAAAAGACCTTAGAAGATGGAAAGATCTACCATGTTCTTGGATAGGCAGAAATAATATTGTCAAAATGGCCATACCATAACAACAAAAGTGTTATGCATATTTAATGCAATTTCTATTAAAATGCCAAGGTCTTTCTTCACAGAAATAGAAAAAGCAATCATGAAATTCTTTTGGAAAAATAAGAGACCCAGAATGTCCCAAGCAATCCTTAGCAAGAATTGTGAAGCAGGAGGCATCACAATATCAGACATTCAAGTATACTACAGAGCGATAGCATTAAAAACAAAATAGGTTTGGCACCAAAATAGACATGTAGTCCAATGGTACAGAATTGAAGACATGAAGAAAAACCCATATGAATTCAGTTAACTCATACTAGACAAAGGTGCCAAAAATATACATTGGAGAAAAGATAGCATCTTCAACAAATGATGCTAGAAAAACTAAACCATCTGTAGCAAAATGAAATTGAACCTGTTTCTCTCACTCTGCATGAAACTCAACTCAAAGTGGATCAAGGACCTAGGAATTAGACCAGAAACCCTGTGCCTAATGAAAGAAAAAGTAGGCTTAAATTTTCATCAAGTTGGCTTAGGAACTGAAGTCCTTAACAACATTCCTAAAGCACAAGAAATAAAATCAAGAATCAATACATGGGATGGATTCAAACTAAAAAGCTTCTTCACAGCAAAGGAAACAATCATTAACATGAAGAGAGAGTCTACTAAGTGGGAGAAAATCTTTACCACATGCACATCAGATAGAGCACTAATCTCTAGGATATACAAAAACTGAAAAAATTTCACACCATAAAAACAAATAACCCAATCAATAAATGAGCTAATAAACTGAAGAGACACTTCACAGAAAACAAGCAATTGATTACCAAACATATGAAAAATTGCTCAACATCTCTAGCATTTAGAGCAATGCAAATTAAAACTACTCTAAGATTTTATCTCACTCCAGTCTGAATGGCAATTATCAAGAATACATTCAAAAATGAATGTTGATGAGGATGTGGGAAAATAGGTACACTCATAAATTGTTGGTGGGGCTGAAAATTGGTGCATCCACTATGGAAAGCAGGATGGAGATTCCTCAGAAAACTTGGAATGGAACCACCATTTGACCCAGTTTTCCCACTCCTCTGTTTATACCCAAAGGACTTAAAATTCAGCATACTACAGTGATGTGGCCACATCAATGCGCATAGCAGCTCAATTCACAATAGCAAATCTATGGAACCAAACTAGGTACCCTTCTACAGAAAAATGAATAAAGAAAATGATATATATATATATATATATACGTATATATATATATATACGTATATATATATATATATACACACACACACATACACACACACACACACACACACACAATGGAATATTACTCAGTCTTAAATGAGAATGAAATTATGACATTTGCCAGTAAATGGATGGAACTGGAAAATATCATGCTAAGTGAAATAAGCCAATCCCCCCAAATTTTTCTATGACATGCAGATGCTAATTCACAATGGGGAGTGAAGGGAAGAATAGAGGTACTTTGGATTAGACAGAGGGGAGAGAAATGGGGGAGGGGGTATGGAGTTGGGACGGACAGTGAAATGAATAACACATCATTACCCTATGTGCATATATAACATGACTGGTATAATCTACATAATGTGCAACCAGAAGAATGAGAAGTTACACTCCATTTATGTATGAAATGTCAAATGCATTGTCATATGTAACTAATTAGAACAGATAAAAATAAATGAAAATGACACAAAAGTTCCATTAAAAATGTACAGAAATGCATGAAAATATACATAACTGAAGAGCATATGCATATGGCAACTAAATATATGAAAGAAAGTTCACTATCTGTAGCATTTGGGAACTGTTAATTAAGAGTACATTAGGTATCACTGCATACCTACTAGCATGGCAATGTTTTTTAAAGTGATCTTTCCAAATGCTGAAAAGGTTACAGAGAATCTTGATCTCTAATACATTGTTGGTGGGAATGCACAATGGTGCAGCCCTCTGGAAAACAGTGTGTCAAATTCACATATAATTAACCATATACTTACTATGCAACCCAGTAATTATTCTCCTAGGCATTTATTGTACAGAAATAAAAAACTATTCTCAAACAATTATCTCTATACAATTCACCAAAGAAACTTTCTTTGTACTAGCCCAAACTGAGAAAAACCAGATGCCTTTATTAACTATGGTACCTCCCTACCATGAAATACTATTCAGCAATAAAAAGGAACAAATTATTGATACATACAATGATGTGGGTAGATTTCAGGTGAATCATGATAAGTAAAAAATAAATTAAAAGGTAATATCAAAAAGTTACAAGAAATATTTTGAAATGAAAATTTATCTAGATAAGATTGATGGTTGCCAACAGTTGGGTCAGGGGACAGGGTGGTGTTATAACTGTAAGTATAAATTAGAAGTTGACTACTGAGTTTGGTTACCTATGTCTGTACACTCTTGCTTTTGCATCAGCAAGATGTATATTCTGCACACACCCCTTTTCTCATGTAACTAACTTTTATATCTATACTTTATCAGGGTATATATTTGATTCATGAAATTAATGATACATCTTCTTCATGGATGGAAGAATTTTTGGACATGGAATGTATTTATTTGTTTTAGTTTTTCATTGGAATGTTGGATTAACACTATGGGAACTGTCAAATTTTGGAAGAAATATTTTAAATGTTTGACAGGCAACTTATTTATGAATTACAAGCATGAAAGAGTTTGCTCTCCTTTTCATTCAGAATCCTTACAGACACAGCAAAGAACCCAACCTCCATCTATGTAGTGAGTGGATTATATCTCATCACACCAAATGGTAGAAGCATATTTTTTCCCCAAATGGTGCTAAAACAAAGGAAAAATGGAGCCCTGTGTATAAACCCTGCGAAAATGAGCCAGGTTGATTTTCCCTGATTGATGCACAATGGAAGGGAGACGATGTTGAGAATAAAGATTTAGCATAAACATGGGTATGAGAGAGCTCTGGGCATCTGAGATGGTAGAGGAAAAGTTCCATTTGTGAATGTGTGCATGATTTAGTCAGAGAACACAGAGCTAGCATCAGATTCTCAAGGGAGATGTTTAAAGAAGATGAAAACAATAAAAGGTTACTGACCACTGATCTAGAGGGACCTCTAGTGGATTTTAAGAAGAAATCAATTGTAGTTCAACTTCGGTTACTGTAAATCTTTCTAAAATAAATATGTTATCTTCTTGCCTCCTTAAGAACCCTGAAGTGAAGTGGATGGAGTACTTCCTAATGCAATAGAGTGCTTCAAGGTCACCACTCTGTAAATGGATTTTTATGCCTGCCTGCAAATGGAATAGACATGAGTTTGAATCACATATATATTGAGTGCAAGGAATGTCTTGAGATATTTTTTTATTTTATCATTGTAATTTGCTTTACTTCTTTTTGCCTGTCTTATATGGCGAATATTGAGAAGGTCTGATGGACTGATTGTTTTGGCTAATTATATATTCATTATTTAAATATACATTAACATGTCTTTACTTCTTGTGTATATTTCAGGTATATAGCTTAGATGTTTTAATAAATAGGTGATGAAAGACCTTTCACTAGGCAAAAATTGTGGAATCTTCCAATATTTCTTATTATGTATACATATGTAGTAAGGTTTACTTATTCAGATTTTAATATTACATATTTATTGAATTCCTAAAATTTTTTATATTATTCTAGGTTCTACAGAAGAATATAAAAATATTACATTTAAATTATACAAAATAATCCCTGTTCTTTGGGAATATAAAGACCAGTACAAACATATTAGATACTGGATAATATATACACCATATAATAAAATATAGCATGATATAGTGTTTTCAACATTGCTTATAACATATGTCAACACAAACAAGATTGAATAAGTATCCAGTAAAATGTTGTAAGTGGTCAAACAAGAATACCAAATATGGTGACCAACAGTTGTTTTGTGGAAAGTTTCCCTTGAAAAGGAATAAAAACTTAGGAGATTCTATGAATTCACATTCAACCAAGAAAGCAAATTAAAACAAGGTGAATACCTCAACTTTTCTATACAATAAAAATTGTGATTTGTTTCTGATATGAATGTAGCTTCATGGATAGATTTGGTGATAGTTGCAAGTGAACACAGTTTCAGACCAGATTCTTTGCAAAGGTTGTTTTTGTAGTCTGAGTCTGACAAGAATCCATTCCAACCAATAAGGTCGGAATGCCCAACAGATGGGAAGCCCAGAGTCTATAAAACAGGCTCTCTTTAATGATAACTCAGTTTCTCTCTGTAAATTCTTTACTTCAATTTACACCAGATAAAAACTCGCAGAAAAATATTCTTAGGTTTCCTTTATTTTCAAAAATATAGTTTCTTGTCTTGATGCTTAAAAACCTCATGTTTTCATTCTTCTGGTCATGTTGTGACTTGTGAAACATAGCAAACCTTTCATTTAATTTATATTTGATTCCTAGGAACATGTGTCACCACACTGGTAACTTTACTATAAATCTAAGCTCCCACAAATGTCTGAGGGTTATCAAGTGATTGCAATGTCTGGCTCACTTGTGAAAACCTAAAGAAGTATGCTATGAATTTTATTATCATATTGTTTAAAAATGTTTATTAAAACTTTAAGAGATTTTATTTTCTCAACTGTAAGGGCAAAACATATTCATATAGGAATAAAATACAGAAGGAAATAAGATTGCATGAATTGTATTCCATTTTCTCACCACACAAATAAGTACTTATTATATATTGGCTAATTTTTAATGGTGGAAATCTCACCCAAAAAGGTTTTTGTATGTTGTGTTTCATTTAATATAATTTGCAAATTTTATCTATTCAAATGGTCTTAGAAAATATTTCACAAATAACTGCCAATTTGTATTAGCCATTTTCTGAATTTTGCTGTGTTTTTCCCTACATTTCAGTAGTGAAGGGTAGACATCATCAACAAAATAGTAAATAGTAAACAAAATTTTATTTCCTTCTGTTTATAGCTTCTTCCTGTGATTAATGACCAGAATAATCATCTTTAATACAGATGTTTGTTAAATAAATGTTCACCACACTCATTTATTTAAAGCTTATGACAATTTATAAAAAGTGAATACAATATTGGTAAGCAGAATGAAAAGATCTTTATATTCCTTGAGAGATTTTTACATATATATCCACTATATGGCTGGATTAGAAGGTTGTCTTACCCAAATCACAAAGTTTATGAAATGAATATTTGGTCCAATCAAATGTCCTTGTTAAAAAACAAATAGCACAGATTAGGTACACGTCTTTTCCTCTTCATCTCAAAAAAATAAGTATATATTTATTCTTTTAATCCTTTAATAGTTCTATAACATTAAATTCTTAAAGTTTAAATTCTTCCAAGGTGTCAAGATTATCATTTTGAAAATCAGTTCTCATTATGACAAACTTAAATGCTTTAGTCCAAGGAGACAGAGCTGAAGATCCATTGATTCAATTAGGTTAAGTAATTTATCCTGTAGGAATCCTTCATAGTTTTTCATCTTTAAAATTCTTTTCATATTATGGACTTATTTTGAGGAAGGAAAAAATTTATGTGTAGAAAGTACTTAAGAAAGGCTTAGGAGAAGATCAGCATCCATTCATGACAACTATTTTCAAAATCATTAATTTTCTTTTTTTATCTAATATGAAATTGGAAAAAGGATATCTTGTCATCTGGTAGATTTTAATTTATTTCGGTAATGAGAATCATTGAGAGGTGTAGGGTTGTGTTGCTGGGATATGGTACTTGGTTAATAGTTTTGATTTACTTGTTTCTTAAATTTACTAATATGCTTCCTCCCTGCTTTTGAGCATTTTGTGTTTGAAGGGAGTAGACTTCTAAATGAGTAAGGAAAATAAGGACTTTGTGCATGCATATTGCTGGTTCTGCCCATAAAAGTTCCCCAGCATGACACTCTTGATTGTGGCACGCCTTGGCATCAGTGGCATCACTATTAACAGGGCCTCTTTGTGCTGCCACAGAGACCTGCTAACTGTAAAATCCAGTGGAACAGTAGGCTGCATTTTTTCCTCTCACCTTCATTCCTCAAAGCCACTTCCTGCAACCACACCTGAGCCACAGAATTCAATTACAACCCTGCAATCTATTCCTCCCCCACAAGCCTACTCATCTCTGGAAATCAGACAAAACCAAACAAAACCAAACATGACTTCACCTTTGACCTTCCTTTCTCCCATATCTCACAACAGGTCCATCAATCAATCCTGTATGTTCTGCCTTCAACACTGTCATGCTGGGCCTTTCTGCATCCTCTTTTCTGAAGTATTAAAGAATATCCTAATGGATTTCCTTTAATTCACTCTGTCCCTCCTTAACATAGAAGCCTCCAGAATAGTATAGAAATGAAAGTTATGTAAGTCCTTCCTCACGTCAGAACCCCAAATTGGCTTCGTATATCATTCGGAAAAAGGCAAAATATTGCAGGATCTCATAAGACCCTCTGTGATATACTCCTCCATACATACTTCTCCGTTATAGCGCCATGCTTATCTTTGTACTCTATTCCAGAAACTGAAATTGCTCTTGTGTGTGAAAGTCAAATTTGCTTTAGTTTATGTTTTGATGTAACTAAATGTTGCTAACATGCATTTTGTATACATTATATATGTTACATACGTGCATCATATGTTATTATATAGCTACTTTAATTTTTTTGTGGTACTAGGGATTTGCCTACTCTTATAGGTAGGTCTCTCCATCTCTGAGTTACATCCCCAGCTCTGTTTTTTTATTTTATTTTGAGATAGAGTCTCACTAAATTGCCCAGGCTGTCCTTAAAATTGTGATCATCCATTTCAACCTCTTGAGTCACTGGGATTATAGGTATGTGCTAATTTAAAAATAATATAGAGTCACATTTTTTATTTGGAATGCCTACAATCAAAATGGGAAAGATTAGAATTAATTATACCAAAGGTATTTATGCCCCAGCAATCTTTATTCCCTAAGGGAAAATCCATGCCCATATCTTGAAATAAGACATTGGAGGAATCTTGGAGTTGTGATTGGCATACAAAATGTATATGACCAGAAGTTAAATGTTATGTTAAATTTCAGAATACAAGTTAGTATTATATTTAGGATTAGAACCCACAAGGGAAAATCTCTATTATATCTTATATATAGTTTAATTTGTAAGAGTAACAGAACAAACAGAACATTGTCTAGTGCCACTCTCAAGTAAGCCCTTAGAAAGACCATTCCTGTGATACCTGGGGCCTGTGTATTGATCCTGTTCAAGTTGATAAGTTGTTATTGATAGGTTGTTTTGCTTGCTCATGTATTAGTTTGGGACATTTCAAAACTATTTTTATACCAAGGGCATAAATTAATTGTAATAGCAATAAAAAAGAAATGGAAGCTAAAAAAAGAACTTATTACTGTGCAAATTAACTTACCAAGACAAAACTCACAAATTAAATTCTCTCAAAATGTCTGTTCCTCACACATATCTATGGTCATATATGCAACCAAGTTTAAAAATTGTTTGAAAATATAAATATGAACATTTTATAACAATAAGATCTTGACTGTTGACAGTCATATTTCTTGGCTGTTTGGGGTGGGAGGTGGTAAGGGGAGTTTGAACTTAGAAGCACTTGACCACTGAGCCACATCTGCAGCCCTATTTTCATATTTTATTTAGAGAGAGGGTCTCACTGAGTTGCTTATTGCCTCACTTTTGGCTGAGGCTAGTTTTGAACTTGAGATCCTGCTGCTTTAGCCTCCAGAGCCTCTGGGATTACAGGCATGTGCCACCAGGACAGGTCCAGTCACATTTCTTTAAAAAAATTAAATTTTTCTGTTTTCTTCCATTTCACTAGGCAATATTGAATGATATGACTAGTAGACAATTACATGAGGTCATACAATGCATTTACTTTTCATTGTGGAGATTCTTTCTATACTTTTTTCCTACAAAAAATAAACCTTAATGTGATTTAAATACTATGCATTTAAAATCAAGTTGAGTAAGCAATATGTAAAACTGATTTTTCATAAAGAAACTCTCAATAATTATGACAATAATAGTAACAATGAGAGGATAAAATAATAGCATTAATGGGAAAAATGGTTTAAAATCATTATTAATAGTTACAATAGTAGAAATTATAAATGAAAACATTTAAAGTCAGCTTCTACATGCCACATAGTAGGCTAAAAATCCTGTAAGAATAATTTTATTATAGATACTTTTTTCTTTTCTTTTCTCTTTTTTCTTTTAGTTTTTGATACCAGGGATTGAACCCAGGGACACTTAATGACTAAGCCACATACCCAGCCCTTTTAAATTTTTTTATTTTGAAATAGAGTCTCACTAAGTTGCTTAGGGCTTCACTGAGTTGCTGAGGCTTTAAATTTGAGATGGTCCTGCCTCAGCCTCCTGAGTTGCTGGGATTACAGGTGTGTGCCACCATGCATGGCTTATTATATTTCATTTTATGATAAAATATTTGAAGCTCAGAAATTTAAAGAACTTTCTACAATGGAAGTGTGTAAAATAATTGTCATCCAAACACTTCTTGACCTCTGGGTACAAACTCGTAACCCCAGCATTGCAGAAGGCATGGATTCACTGTATTTCATTACCACGACCAATCCATTTGGTGAGGAGTTATCTCCCTCACTTAGAATTCAACATTAACTTTTAAAATACACATTATAATGGAAGATAATGAGACTCTTGAGTGAAATTCTAAAGTGGTTTTATAAACATGCATAAAAATGACAAAGATAATTTGTAAACTTAGTGGTTTTATTTTGAAAAGATATCCATTAAATAATTTGTAATTCATCTTCTACCACAATTCAGAGAGAATGCCAACATCTCTGTCATAGTCTTATCATCTTTCATGTTGACTTTTCTAGTAACATTAAGATAGAAAATATATAAACATTTTATTATAATTTTTTATTGTGCAAATCTTTTTGCTTATCACAGAAAGAATACCCCTTTGACTACCTTTATTTTACTATTGGAAAAACACTACTTTTATTATGTGTTCGCTGGTGAACTCATAAATCCATTCAATATCTTATCTGTTGTATGACATTTAATACACTGTAATATTCCTTATGGGAAAAAGTAACAACTAGTAAATCAGGGCTCTGACTTCCAGGAGTTCATAATCTAGCAGAATTAAAGTAACTAGGAGCTTAATTTCTATTATCCTTTCAGTACGTTTAGTTCCCAATTTTTTAATATATAAAAAATCCTTCAAAGTAGTCTCCTTTTTATACAAGAGAAAAGTTTTGTGAATTATTATTTTTGACTTTGTCAGCTATATTCTTGGTATTTAAGAAAACACGAAATTATTGGTAACGTGGGTAACAATTGAGACTTTTCCCCTTTCTGGGGTTCAAATTTAAAAGCACAAAAACAGAACAGAATCTTTGATATTATAAATTTCATAGATCATTACTTAACACTTGGATCTCTTTTCAAATTAATGCTTCTTTTTCTCCACTGAATGGAATTTCTCCTTTTCACTTTCTCGTTTTTAACCTCAAATCACTGGAGTTCTATGGAATGAATATTGATGCATCCCTTCTTTTTAGGCTATCTAAACTTTTCTCCTCTGTGTAAAAATATTCATTTAACTATCAGACTTTAATGACGCACTTCTATTTTCTAGGTCATGCAAATATATGTGAAGCTAATCATACTATTAATTGAGTGAAAGCAGCTACTCTCACCATTCATTGAGTCCTACTATTTATGGGATACTGTGTTAGGTATTTTCCTTTTATTAACTCTAATCAAAACAACAATCCAAACTGGTAAGTGAAATGATTCCTGGTTAACAAGAGAAGAATATCTATGTAAGAAAGCTCAGAGAAGTTAATCTTACTCAAGTTCACATAAAAGCGGTAGAGATTTTAAACCAATGTGTCTGTCTCTGGAGACCCACATGCTTTGCTAGCAGCAGTATCCTCTGTCTTATTCTAACACAGTTCAACTCACAACTACCATGACATGATCATTTTTCTCCTCACTCCACATCCTGCTCCACCTGCAAGGACTCTAGTGGTACCCTTGGGATTGGCTTCTTCTGCTGGTTCCTTCTTCCTGGTCAAAATTGTTGCCCATCTGGTACAACGGTGCCCTAAATTCTTCTTTAGCCTGTGTTTCTGATTTATTCTGCCTAGTTTCTATATGTAAAGACCTCTATCTGTTGGTGTACTGGTCCACTTTAGATTCACTGTCTTTCCTTGCACTGACTCCTAGATTCCTTGGCATTTATAGTAATTACTTTCTCTGCTGTGTCTATTGCCTAATTCCAGTGTTTTAAATTTGATCTTCCTATTCCCTTGTCAATACCTCTGGGCACAGAGCAAGCTATCAATCCCAGTAACAATTTGGTAGTCGGAAGGATCTAAATCTGGGTCTTATCCCTGTAACATGTAAATTATGAACAAATTATTTTATTTCACTTTTCTCTGAAGAGGTTTTGTGCCCCTATGTTAATCTAAGTCTCACAATGTATAGTGGACAGGTAGGGTTGTTTTGTTTAAATCATTATTTACATATTAACTCTCAAATTTATTTTCTTTGTTCAGAGTTTGGCATTTACATTATAGATCTTTTTTTTTTTTTTTTTTCTTTTTTTTTTTTTTGTAAAAGGGGATTTGAACCCAGAGGCATTTTACCACTGAACCCAGTCCCAGCCCTTTTATTTTTTTATTTCGAGACAGGATCTCACTAAGCTGCTGAGGGTCTCTGAGTTGCTAAGGCTGACCTTGATCTTGCCATCCTCCTGTCACAGCCCACTGAGTCACTGGGATTTTAGGCATGTGCCACCACTCCCAGGTCTAGATCCTGTCTTTTTTTGTAGCTTTTTTATTTTGTATTGATTTTCTTTATTACTTCCTGTTATTATTTGTTGCTAAAGAACTTATGAGACAGACATCATTACCCAATACACATGTATGATTACATGAATGGTATGAATCAACATTGTGCACAACCATAGAAATAAAAATATGTACCCCATTTGTGTACAATGAATCAAAGTGCAGTGTGTAAAAGTAAAAAATAATAATAAAAAAGAAATTATATTATTATATTATTATGAAGTTTCAAAAAAAAAAAAGAATTTAAGAGTTAACAGTAGTAGCAACCCTTGGGCCTATGTGTGTGCTTTTGGGCACTCTCTTGACATGGAAATATGAGATGCTGATGTTGATGCCTTGCAAATGCCTATAGTTAGGTTGAGGTGAAAATAGTTTAATGGATTGTCCAGACTCTAAGTCGCTGCCCCCTCAAAATAACAGCAGTTGTTCTAACATGCTCTTACAAGCTCCCTTGAGTGGCTATAGCTGTTTCAAACATTGTTATAGTGAGTAACATTTGCTAACAATTCTGCTTTCTCTTTTGCTCTCACATGAGCATTAATCATTTATGGTTAGAAGGGGGAAAAACATACTTCCTTACACTGAGGTTGAGAGAAAAGTGGAATGTATTTTCATTAACCTTAGCCTTGGATTTCTCATTTCAAGTAATCTGAACTGAAAAGGATGCTTTTACATTGTCAAGATACTCACAGAATCCTCAGCAGAAGGTTAAGAGTCTAACTGACAGCCTCGCCCTGTGAGCCTTGCAAGATTCCCTTGGCTGCTATACTGAGCTTGAGCAGGAAGTGCATTAAACTCAGACACAGCAGAAATCAAAGGTGTGTATTCTTGCATAATCCTCCAATCAACCGGTGTCTTGTTTGAGTTTTGAGTATTGAAGGGGCACTTGTTCATTTTTGGAAATTTACAGTTTCTGATGGTTCCCAAGAATCTGTTCATTCAGAATGGCTAGAATCAAGGTGCATGGTCAAAACAAAAGTAAGTTATGTGAATCTCAAATCCCTAATCTTGGACTCTTCCTTCTTTTGTTCTACTCACTTGAACTAAATACTTGTGTACATTTTGACAGATATCATTTTGGAATGCAGAAGGATTTAGAGCTCCATAAATGGGTTATGGAGTCAAAATTATTAATAATGCTTTGAAATGTACAAAGTATAATCTGTATTCATTTTGCTTATTTTTTTCATTTAAAAGATGAGAATAATATTCTGTGTGTCTCTTTTCTCATTGACTTTATTTCAAGGATCAAACAAAGTGTGATGTGAAAGCACATGTTGAGCTAAAGCAATGTAAGAAGTCATGTTATAATGAGATGGGGAATGGATATTTCTATCGTAACAACCTTTAGTTATCTAGATTCTAGAAACGAATACAAAATACTGCAGCATTTTAAAGACTTAATGGTTTGAATTTATTCAACTATCAGTAAGCACCTCAAATTTTAGTGGATTAGGTGGTGGGAAATTCATATTTTCAAGTCTAATCAAAAAATCAAAATAAGTTCTAATTTATTTGAACTCCTGACTTAATTTTCTCTGTAAATAATTTTTTCTTTATAAAAATCATTTTGTAAATTTTTTTTCTTGACCAATGATTATACAGGTAAATGGATGAAGTTGGAGACTGTTATGCTAAGTGAGATTAGCCAATCCCAAAAGACCAAAGGCTGAATGATCTCTCTGATAAGTGGATGATGATACATAATGTGGGGTGGGAGGGAGGCAAGAATGGAGGAAGGATGCATTGCATAGAGTGAAAAGAGGAGGGGGAACAGGGTGGGGAGGTAGGAATAATAACAGAATGAGACAAACATCATTACCATATGTACAGGTATTATTACACAAATGGTGTGACTCTGCTTTGTGTACAACCAGAGAAACAACAGCTGTACTGCATTTGTGTACAATGAATCAAAACAAATTAATTTTAAAAAGTGATTATACATATATAGTAACACAGACATACCATGCAGACTTCAATGAAATATGTGCAATTATGAAAATGTGATATTATTTTGTACTATTAATATTTTAATTTTTTGAATTATTAAAATATTTTGCTATTAATATTTTCTGCTATTTTTGTATTTGGAAAGGTCATTAATTCTTTTCTGATTATATCTATTATATATGTATATGAAAAATATGTTGTATGAATTACAGTATAATAAAAATAACAAACATCAAAATCTTGTAGGAAGCTTTGCATCTCACAAAGTACATTCAGGAATATTTAACATTTTATTCTCCAAAAACCATGTGAAATGCAATTTATTACCTTCATGTTGAAATTGAAATTTTAAGGCTTTGTAATTTGAGTGACCACACAGGTTTTACCAAGAACACTAGATCATCTTATGGCCCTGAAGTGGGTCTGAGTGGACTGTTATTTCCCTCTTCTACTTGTGCAGCTGCTTGTAAAATTCTGATGTAGGAACTATAGGTGAGAAAGAGATGAAGAACCTTCAGTGAGCTAGCCTATATTGAGATTAAGTGAGCTCATTGTCAACCTCTCACCTCCATGCTAAGAGAAGATGGTGCCCTCCCTGTATGATGTGCACTTGCTAGGGTGACCCCATAACTGCAGAGAACACTTGTATTCAGTGACCATGACTTCGTTCTCATTTTCTGTGAGTGGTTAATAATCCATGTTCCATTTGCTCCTGGCTTGAAGGGACTCCTGAGATTAATTTCTCTCCACAAACTATATAGCTTTTCCTTAAGCAAATTATTCTGAATTTTCTCAAATATGGCACAATTTCTCTTTCAAAATGGAAGTTTGCTTTTGGAAACTTTATCAATATTCATTTGGAATCAAAGCTGATTGTGCAAATGGAAGGATAATCAGAACGAAAGCAACATTGAGAGAGCTTTTGGAAGTAGAGTTGGGAGGCCATTAGGGAAGCAGAATTCAAGCTGCTGCCATGGAATGAAAACTTTGGTCACCTCTACTCTTTGAATGCAGGCATCTGGATTGATCAGATAATGGCACTGTGCTCAGAAACTCAAGGTGCATATTAAGAAGTTATTGAACTGTTGAAATGTGGATGTTTTTATTTTTCAGTTGGGTAGCATCTCTCAGAGGATTGCCTTCTTAGAGGTGGGGGTAAAGCAAAGTTGAAAGTCCCAACCATCAAATTTTGTAGTAGATGGTATTTCTTGTGGACAGTCCCTACCTTGAAAGAGTCTAAAGCCTACCTCAAATTGCCTAATTAGTATAAGGCAGGTATATAAGTCTTTATGAATCACAGTCTTTATGAATCACAATAGCAGTCTTCTCATTCAGAAAGTTCTAAGGGTTCCTGAAACTGTTCCAGAAACCCATCAAAAGACAAAATACACACACACACATACACACATACACACACACACGATGTGTAGCAAGCAAAGTAATTGGAGGGTGGATCATGGTGTTTTTTTTTTCATTTTTTTTGTGTGTAGATATAAATCTCTCTCTCTCTCTCTCTCTCTCTCTATATATATATATATATATATATATTTTTTTTTTTTTTTTTTTTTTTTTTTTGAGACAGGTTCTCACTAACTTGCTTACGGCCTTGCTAAGTTGGTGAATAAGACTGGCCTTGAACTTGCAATCCTACTGCATCATCCTCCTGAGTCTCTGGGATTGAAGGCATGCCTCACCATGCCCAGCTAAGATATATTCTTTATTAGCACAATCATTTGCCATTTGTAATTTACTTTAAATTTTAGTTTAAACATTGTCTGTAAAATATAAGCTATTATATTTTGGGGGTTGGAATAACACATTTGTGAATATGTATATGTGTGTGACTTTGTATGTGATGTGGAAAGAACAAAAAGATGGAAAAATAATACCAAAGATAGTACAAGGAGACAGAGCACAACAGCATTCAGCTTGTCTGGCACATCTGTGACCAAGGTGATCTTGAGATATGAGATGTGGAAGATTGGGTTTGCTTATGTGCAAATCGGGCTGAACTTCAGTCACAGTTAACAAAATTCAGAACTCTATAACAGCTCTTTCAAGGAAGTTCTGTTTCTTCTTTGTTTTATTTTATATGGCAATCGTACTTATTGGGGAAGCTGAAATTAAAGAATTGCACAGATACAAAGATATATCCCACTCACAAAACAACTAAAACTATATACACATTTATGTCTCATCCTTAAGGCAGACCATTCTTTTATGAACAGAGACAACTGGGATAAAGTCTGGAGGCAATAAGGCAGCATTGCATGGCAGATTTAGATTATCTATGTTCCAGTCAGGCTCCATCAATAGCTAGCTGTGTTCCCTTGGGCATGCTCTTTTCTCCTCCTCAGTTGTCTCATGGATAAAGTGGAGGATGACAACAGTTTAATACTCAGGGCAGTAAAATAACTAATATGTTTAAAACACTTAGCAGTACCCAGCATATACTAAGCACTGAATATATGCTAATGATGGATTGTAAGGTTTCATCTTGGCTCCACAGAACTTTTATTATAGTCTATAATCATAACTGATTGTTAGTTAGACTTTCCTCACCGATAAACTATTATTATTATGTTGTAGTTATACTATGCATGTAACTCTAATATGAAATAACGGATTGCTTGCCTTGGACTCATTGTCACCATTCTCTAAGTCCCTTTCACTTGGTAGTTCTTGGAAAGTTAGTTACTGTCCTTGAGTATGATTTTCTTTTCTGTAAAATAGAATATTGTCTTGCTTCTATAAATGTTAGGGAGGTAAAATTAAATACTGTGTACAAAATAGTTAATACCAAGCAGGATAGACTCCATATTTCTAAATGTGTGTGATGTGTAGAAAGCAAAGTAATTGGAGGGCGGGTCGTGCTTTTTTCATAAATTTGCTGCTATACCTTAGAATAAATATTTATTTGGGGTTTGGACCTGCGATTGATATACCAGAGGAGTTAATATCCCAAAATACATCATGGCACCTCCTGAAAGAGAATCCTTGGTAAATGTCAATTCATTTCCTCAGAATAGATTTTGTAAAGCATAGCAACAAAAGTGCTCTGATGTTTATGAAATGCCAAAACTTCACTCTAGATAGAGTCTGGTTTGTCAGTGATCATAATTAGATTTGTCAACCCAAGTCAGTTGGTCATTAATGGAACCACAATTAATGAGACTGAGGATAAAGACAAGAATGGCAATAATGTTCTTTTAGATGACTGAAGTTTGGCATATTCTGTATGCCTGTGATACATACCTTATATCATAATTCAAAAACAATATTCTAAGTCAGTTATTATTTTTCTGATTTAATATGGGAAAGTTTAAATATTTTTTGCAAGGTCACAAAGCAAACAACCAGAATATCCAAAACTAAATCCCTTAGTCTTACTCATATTTTTCAACTTTCAGTAGTTAGGAGATAAAAATTTGTTCACTACTACTCTAATGTCCAGTTTCCAAGGTAGCAACCATTCTCAGAATTTATCCAGAAAAATCTTCAAAACAACTGATATTACTGATAAGTTCTGTTTATTGACTATATCCTCTTAAAACATCTGTAGGCAAGATACTAACTAAGGATTTAGATTAAAATTTAAAGCATGATTCTGAATTATTCATTTTTTTATTTTGTTCTTTAAAAATAATTTAAAACCTTCATTATTTGTGACAGGAAATCTCCAAGGTATTATAATTGACATGGAATTATAACTGACAAAAAGTGAGAAAGAAAAAAGGACTCACTTCCCCCATATGATAAACCATAATACAACAAGGAGTAATTTGAAATAATTTTTTATTGATAGTAATTCTTTCTTAAAGAAGGGTTTCAAAATTAAATACATTGGCAAAATCCAAGTATTTTGTTAGATAATTTATTTGATGTTTAAAATTTGCTTTAATTTGGGAAACTTGCAAAGAATCTGAACCACAACAGCGTGCTAGGGTAAGTGCCTCTGAGTTTTCATCTACCTAGAAGGTTATCTAAGCAAAATGCATGAGGGGGAGTCAATCTGGAAGACTGGATAACAAGCAAAGCCTTTTCTCTATCTTTTTAAAGAAGCTGCTGAAGTATACAAATAATCATTGTATCTCTGCTGGGTGATGCTCCAATCCCATCCCTACCGCCCTACAAAAAGATAATAAATTCCCTGGGCTTAAGGGTTGGAAATGAACTAGAGGAGAAGATGCATTTCCAGCTTTTGTAATTGCCCTCACGATCAGGATACATTTCCTGTGAAACGGCACTAAAGGCAGTGACCGTGGTGGATGCATGAAATACAAACCATCAGTTAGGCTCATTTGAGGCTAGAATTCTCACCATTAATATAACCCTATTTCTAAGATTTTTAAAAATTCCACCTATTATTTATTTGGAGTACAGCTGGTGTCAAAGTTTTAAAGGAATATTCTGTCTCCTCCTTAGACTTCTCTGCTGTCTTCAAAATGATAAATATGAATTGAGCACTTTTTCTGTATTCAGGTTCTCTTCTAAGAACTCTATATTCAGTAGATTAATTATCACAACATTTCTATATAGTAGAAAATAGTTTATTCCCATTTTACAGAAAAAAATACTGAAGTGCAAAGAGAGAAAGCCACTTATGCAATTGTCTGTAGTATTGAATTTAACCCTAGTGTGTTTACGCCAGAGGTCATCTTTGCATCACTGCACTAAATCACCTTCTTAGAGTTATTTAGCTTTTGACTGTAGATTCAGTTTCAAGTTATCTCAAATGTTAGCTCTACCAAATATTAGCTTTTCTGAAAATGTGTATAGTAAGTTACTTAGAATTCTTAGTTTCCTTATCCATAAAATGAGATAAAAAATAATCTATCTTTTAGACATGTGAGCATTAAATAAAGTGATTAGCATGGTATCTGCCAGTAGCACTTTGAATCTCAAAGTAGAACTTCGTTAAACTTTGTTTCGGAAAGAATTAATGAAATTTGGTGTACTTTTATAGTCTAGCTTAGGAATTGGTAAAATATTCTGGATTGATTGTTGTAATAAGTATGATAATATGGAAATAAACGCACAATGCCCCAATAAGTACAATCAAAGGATATTTATTCAGAGTTTGATTAGCCAGGGAGTCAACCCCCATCACTTGGCAGAGACTCAAAGGCAGGTAGGGGAATTGTGGAAGTTTACGTTGAAAAGTAAGTAAGGTTTCAGGTGTACACTGACTGGAGGCATTTTGCCTGGTCAAGTGGAACCTGGCTAAATTAGTGCAGCTATAGTATATGATTGTGGATAGAAGTATATTTGAGGAGAATCATGTCAAGTTGTGATGGAACTAGGGAAACTGGCAGTCACTGACCAAGTGTTATTAATTTTTGGTGGATTGCTTCCAAGGTTGTAGTTTGCTTTCTAGGGGGTTGCTCAGATTCTAATTCAGAGTTCTCCATTTGTATATGGTTTGGGCATTGACCTTTCTATAATCAGTCTCTTTGTACCTAACTAATTTAGCTGATAAACAACAATGCTAGAAATGATGGAAGTGAGGAGGAAAGATGAACAGAATTGAGTTGTCCTTGATTCTACTTCAGAGTACTCCAGCTCTTCCTCTTTCAGATTACCTCATACTTTGTCTTCCTAACACAGGTTCACCTTTATCTTTTTATTTATTTATTTTTCCTTTCTTATTAGAACTATTATTATTTGTCACTGTGGATATCTGAGAATGAGAACACAGTTCAGCTCTTCTCCCCAACCTTTGCACATACATCCATTCCTGAGCATACATACACACACCCACACCCCTGAAGCTAATAAGACTGAAAGGTTTCTCTCTGTTGCAGACTTCAAGTGTTTGTTGGGAATCCTTGTGAAGAAAGTTTAAAGTACCTTCTTTTCTTTTAGGTAAAAAACAAGCCACCAATCAAACAGACGACCCTGTCCCCACAACAAAGAACGGTGTTCTTGACCTTGTTTTACATTGTATTATACTGTGGGTTTACCTCCCCAATTTCAAATTCAGTTGAATTAACAACACCAACTAGTCCCTTACATGGTTACCTTCAAAATCTGAGGAATGGATGAGATCCATCGACAATTCAGGCAGGGGACGCTGCATAGTCAGAGATGAAATGCATGCTTGCTCAGCCTTCCATGTTGTATTCACGTTCACCCCAGCTGTGAATCTGGGAAAACTAATGGGTCGTTTGCTTTCTAGATCGTATTCTCAGTCATACCCAATTCATTGTTCATGCTAGGAGAATAAATAACATCTGGCAGAACAGTTCTCTGTGATTTTAGACAGATGTGAAATGTATGTAGATTTTACAAAGAGTCCAGTTGGGATATTTCTAAGGCATAAGAGACACGAAAAATACAAGGTCTTCTCTAAACCATTTTCCAGTTGAAGTCAAGTTTGCTTTTCTTAAAATACCTCCCTAGACAGTCCTCTGGAAGGACAATTCTGTAAATGGATTTTTTTTTTTTGCTTTATTTGCACTTATTTTATGGTTATAGCTTCAGCGTCCAATACATCACTTAAAAACTGTATTAAGAATTTTATCTGCATTTGCCACTGTAATGTTAAAGTGTTACATATGTTTGCAACTGCTGAATTTAGGTTAGATCTAATAGACAATAAAGACACTCTTTTTACACATGGTAACATTTATTTTACTAATAATATAAAAGCAAAAGTGGAGGCAAAAATGAAATGTGAGACAGAAAGTGAAGATAATGCATTACCATATGGGAGGAAGCACCATCACCTGAAGTCATGTAGCTGAGGAGTCCCAGGGTAGCTTCTCAGAGTCCTGCCTAGGAAGTTAGAATTAAGAAAGTGCTGTTCTAACAACCTGTGTGACCTCAAGGACTCTTCATCCCTGCAAAGGCTGGTTAGATCCCAGAGGGAGAATGTTTGCCTTGAGATAACTGAACATATCTCCTGAGTGAGCCAAACCCACCTAATAGTCTGCTTTCTTTAGATGTTCTGTGAAAGATGTGCAAAAGTCATGGCAAGCACTGTTATGGTTTAGCTCATGTGTGAGACAATGCAAGAAGGTTTCAAGGAGAAATCATTTGGTTAAGAGAACCTTAACCTAATCAGTGTGCTAAATCTCTGAAGGCATTGAGTGGTAACTGAAGTTAGGTAGGCTGTGCCTGGAGAAGGTGGATCACCCTTTGGGGTTTATATATTGTCCTTGTTGAGTACAGGTCTCTCTCTGTTTCCTCATCATCCTATCTCCACCACATCTTTCCACTTGAGCCCCATGGAATGCAGCCAGCTGTGTATGAACTGAGACCTCTGAAACTGTGAACCCCCAAATAAACTTTATCTCCTAAAATTGTTTCCATCTGGTCTTTTAGTCACAGCCCCTAAAAAGCTGACTAAAATGAATACATAGGCGGGGGGAGATCTTTAACATTTTCCTTAGCCCTTTAGTAACCTGAATCAAATAATTTGTAGAAAAAGTACAGAGTAGATCTAATCTTCCTAACACTTTTTTTTATTTGATGCTACATTACAAATATTGTTTTTTTTCTATTTTTAATTCTCTTTGCACAATATTTCAATTTTTAACAATGACATATATAATACTCTGAAAACTCATGTATTCCAAGGAAATATTGTTCCTGAGACATCAGTATATGATCCTTTATAACAAAGGCAATGGTAAAAGAATTTCCAGAAATATCGCCAACAGAATTTAAATTCCTTAAGCAAGAACAATAAGATAATACTACTTTCCTATTTTAGGAATAAAATTGCCTACCTTTATAGCTCATACTCTCTCTTCAAAGTTTCTCTGATTTATCATTAAAAATCTTTTATTCAGACTATAACCAGCAATCATTTCCACTTGGGATGGCATGTTATGTTTCAAGGGTCACATGAACTACTTCAGATTCACTACATTATTAGATCCCTAGGACAATGCACGATGGAATAATTAGGTTCTGTTTTTACCCTCCATTCTTTAGTTATTTTCAGATCCAAAGAAGTTACATAAGTGGCCCAGCATAACACGATGGATCTTTGGGAAAACTGAGAGATCCTTTGGAAAACTGAGAGATCCTTTCAGTGAGGGTTAATTAATCAGAATTTACAAGGATACCAGTACTACATAGCTACCGTGAATTATTAACAGGTTTTTATTAATCTCATGTGTCATACATGCACAAGTGCATTTATTCTTAAGGAAAAGGGTTGTAATACACAGTAAAATTTCTGAATTTTAAATGTACACATATTTTAATTTGAAACCTCACTCCAACACTTAATCACTAGAGGATTTGGTAGAAAATTGTTTAACTTGTCTCAGTTTCTTATTTCATATACAAAATGATGTTAGCATAGTAAGAACATATATATTTTTAGCCCATTCTTATTTGACACACATAGACTTTTAATTGATCTCAAATAATTGCATATTATAGTTTGGATATGAGGAATTCCTCCAAAGCTCATGTGTGAGACAATGCAAAATTATTAGAGTATGAGAGCTATTGACTAATAGTGTATTAATTCATTTGATTGAATTTATAGGTGGTAATTATAGGCAGATAGAGTGTAACTAAAGGAAGTAAGTCACTGGGGCCTTTGGGATTTGCATTTTTCCCCTTTCACTCAAGTACTCTCTGTTTCCTGGCTGTCATGAGCTGAGCAATTTTCCTTTGCTATACCTTCTGCCATGATGTGCTACTCACCTTGGGTGCAGAGATAGGGAATCTGCCAATCATGGGCTGAACCTCTGAAACTGTGAGCCAAAAGAAACTTGTCCTCCTCTAAGTTGCTCTTGTCTAGTGTATTGATCACAGTAACATAAAGCTGACTGAGACATCCAATTTCCCATGTAAGAGAGAGTAGGGTCATATGGGTACTATGGAAATACCCTTGAATTCAATTGCTTTAAATAGAGATGAAAAGTTTAATGTACATCTTTGAACAGGTTTTGACTGTGTCATGTATTATCAAAATGCTTTTATACTGAATGTGTTATGTACTTTACTCTCAAGGTTGACAAATTCAATATCAACAATAAAATTCCTGATGTACACATTACCCCTTATGTGGTAAAATGCAGTCACAAACAGCCAATCTGTAAATTGGCCAAAACAGTACACTAACCCAAGTGTTGAATCTAAATTCCAACACCACACTCCCCAAGCAGATGATAGCATTTAAAATACAGAGTTTAGCCAGGTATGGTGGTGCATGCCTGTAATCCCAGTGACTTGGGTGGCTGAGGCAGGAGGAATATAAATTCGAAGCATCCTCAGCAATTTAACAAGACCTCAGCAACCAAGCAAGACCATGTCTCAAATTTAAAAATTAAAGGGCATGGATATGGTTCGGTTGTAAAAGCACACGGGTTCAATTCCCAGTACCCTAAGTAATTGAGTAGATAAATAAATAAGCAATATATTAAATAAAATATACAGTTTAAACCCAGAAAAAATGGATTATTTTATTTAGACTAATGATATAGCAAATATTTAGGGTATTAATTTGTGTAAACTCCACATTAACTTGAAATTTTTTCTCAGCTTATCTTATAGCCTGATTTTCACTGTCATGAAATAAGATTTTTGAAAGTCCATGTTTTACCCTTCCCCTTTGTCAAATATCCACCCCACAAAATGTAAATCAGGTGTCAAGAACAAATTTAAGAAAAATGGTCTCATTTTATGAGAAGCACATGTGTTGGAGTAGTGCATTCTAGTTTTATACCCATGGAATAGCCAATAGAGACAGGAAAGCATATACTTACCTTATTGATGTTGAAAGCTTTATTGAACAGGTAATATGTTCCTGTAATTATATAGATAGCTTTATACTTGATCAATATTCTCAGGAAGACTTTGAATACCAAGAATAATTTAACATAAGACTTTCTCTGCTCTATAGCTAGGGAAAGAATATAAGCCTTCTTTTATTTTTTCCTTAAAAAAATTTTAACTGATATGTAAAATATAAAATGTACATATTAATGGAATATCATGAAATGTTTTGATATGTGTATGCAAGGTTTAATGTTTAAATCAAATTAAATCCGTCTGTCTCCTCAAACATCATTTCTTTATGTTTGCCCCACTAAAATACCAATGCCATCATTTTACCTGCATTAAATTGTAAAAGTGCAGGCAAATCACAAACAGTTGCATTCTGAATAATTCAAATCTACTTATTGCTAATAATACTGATATCCATCTAGTGTGCAGATTTCTGACTTCTTGAACTGTATTTATAAACTATGAGAAGAAGAAAGCAGTCAGAATGAATAAAATAAGGAGAAAAGCCCTGAATAATATCATTTGCAGAAGATTAATTTACCAGATTGCTTTGTATTCGTTAAGACCTCTTTTTACATAAGGTTTGAACCATATGAGATTTTGTCTGTATGAGTCTATTAGTCAAATATTAGAAAATTCACATGGTTCAAAGTCACAAAGTCACAGATGAAATGGCATAGGTCTTCTTACACAGTTGCTATGTTACTGAATAGGATAAGATAGTAAAATGATCAGGCAGTCAGGGTAATAGACCCCAATTAAAACTTATTTTTAAAATGTAAAGGCCACTTCATGAAGTTAGCCTGTGGAAACATTCCAAATGTTCCAGCTAACTCTTTTGTCCTGGGGTGAAGGGAACAGGGATAAAGGGCAGACCTGAGTGAAGGCTACAGACTTCAGGAGTAACCAATAACCTTAACATATCTCTAACATGTATTTAGCATAGATTTTGACCAATAACTGTATTAACCCCTAGATTAGCACTCCTAAGTAGTAACCTGCTATCAGGTCCCCCTTTATCCATGAATAGTTTTCCTTCTCTTCCTCACTTAAAATAAATCCTACTCCTTTCATTGGTGCCTTCCATTGTGCATTGAATCCATTTTTCAAATTCATGAGACAAAAATCCAGAAAGAAATTGTCAGTGAGCTTCTGGAATCTACTGCAACATGGCCCACCATTGACAGCTCCATCAAGCTGCTGAGCAGTAGAGAAGAATCTGGCTTTGCATGCTGCAACCCTTGGAGAGGAAGCTGGCAGGCATTTCCCCGCTGTGATAACTGCTAATCATAAAATGGGTTTTCTCAACTGCAGAAGCTTGCAACTTATACAGACCTCACCCACCAGCACTAGTGGAGAATTTCCTTTCATCTCAAATTCCAGTTTTAGTAACAAGTATTCTTTCTAGACTTAATGATTTAGGTCTCTGTATTTGTGGGGAGCCATCCATTTCTAGCAGAATCAGACATGTTTGAGCCATGGGACACTGAGGTCTGATTCCCAGGAACTGGCAGCCATGGAGTACTGTCCCAGATCACCGGGGAGTATGCAGCCCTGTGTGGGAGTGGGTCACCATCTGGTTTTATGATAGTTTCCCTGAGCAAATGGCTCCCCTAACTCCACACCATCCTGTTCATCACAGAAGAAGCACCTACTGGTCTGGTCCCCTTTACCTGTGTGACTATAAATTAAAGGAGAGTTGGGCTATTCCACCTTGTTAGAAGTCATATTTGGTATGACCCAATTTGTCATGTCCCCTCTAATTTAAAAAGACTCCTGGCTCTTGTATGTTTATTGATTAGATAAGTTTATGGGTAATTGAATGATTTATAGCTAACATCATCCTCTGGCAGTTAACCCTTTTCTTATCCACGAGGGTCGTGGCTGGAAACCCCAACATATATTAATATTCACATTAATATTCCTTCATTTAGTCAATAAATATTTACTATGCCCTATTTTACTGGACATGGCACTGTGGAGTTTTGCTATATTATTGTCATAGTCATCCTCAAATTTATAGTCTAGTAGAGCATACTTAAACTAAGTAAAATACATGTATAATATTATAATCAGAACTATGTACTATGGATAAAAATATATAACAAGAGAGGAAGACATTTTATTATGGACTAGGGTTTTTCAAATAGCAGGTATTGTGAAAGGTTTAAAAATTCTTGAAGGGAAAGTCGTGTGATTGCAGAGAATTATGTCCAGCAAAGAGAAAGGAGTATATCCAGTAAAGAGGAAGGCAAACATGGGCATCCAGAGTGAGGAGATAAATAGGGCAGGTCATCCACAAGGAGAACAGGAGAAGGAGTGATGAGAAAAACTAATGCTTGGGAAATAGATTTTTGAGGAGGAACAGAAGCCAAAAGTCACCTTACAAGGCAAACATAATTATCCCAGTGAAACATGACTGACTTGAGAAAGAATGGAGTAGTAGGAAGAAGACAGAAAGAATGAATATTAAAGGTAGAACTGAGAATATTCCAAAATGAATAATGTAAGGAGTGTAGGTGAAAGAAGCACCAAGAATGACTTCAAGATGTTCAATTGAAATATAAGAAAAAAATCAAATTGTTATTAATGTTCTGGAAAATGTGAGAAGAGCAAGTTTGTAGTAAAAGTAATATTATAAATTCAGTTGTATTATTATTATTATTATTATTATTATTATCATCTACATTTTAGAAGCTAAGTGAAATGGAGTTTCAAGTAGCACTGCAATTAGGATTCAATCATGGAAGCATAACCACAAAAATGATATGGCAAAAGAGATTTATTATAGTGATTAGACCTTGCAAAATCATTGGAAGTCATGAAGAATTCTTTGGAAGACTCTTACCTTTGATACTGTTAGTGTTTCTGGAATCCCTGTTCAACAGCAGGGCTGGCAACTGGGGAAAAAACAGACATTGTCAACAGACTTAGCAGTATGGAATTAATTCACAAAATAAATACACAACAACCTACAATGAAAGTGGAATCTGTGAGAACGAACTAGAACATGTGTCTATCTCTCATTTTATTTCTAACGTTTATGATGAAAATTGAAATATAGAAGAAGCTGGCTGGCTATGCCACAGATACACAATGTGCTTGGCCCTAAATCAGAGAAGCTGGAAGGGAAAATGCAATGGAAGCAGAGAGAACTGGGTATTGTGACCTTCCTCATTAGCAAGGTGAGCCAGCATATCAGTGAAAATTTGTGTAAACTGTAGCAACACCTGGCACCTATATCAGTACGTGGTACTTAATGGTTCCTGCTTTGCTTTTAATCTTATTTTCTATTCTGTTGCCAAGCCTAAATTGGAAATACACAGGTAAGAGAATTGTGGGAAATATCACGCTTTAGCCAATTGACACAGGACAAAACCACCTTGAGAATGCAATTGTATGCAGTGCACTTAGAATTCAGAGAAGAGGAAAGGACATGTTAATCTAGTTGTAGATCTACTTCAAGATGCATACTTAAAGTATACATCTGGGTTTGTTAGTGCAGAGGGATGGTACTTAATGCAAAGTTACCAGATTACATATCACCAAAGAGGTTTATGTAAGAATAAGGAAGAAAAATGCCGCTTCTAGGATGTTCCAGTTTTTGGATGTCAGCAATATGAAGGGGAAAGGAACAATTTTAAGTATAGGATGAAAATCTAGCAAGATGGCATCTAGAAAGTCAAGTAAAGACAGATTCAAGAAAGAAAAGTGAAAATTTTTCTTTTTTAAAAGGATTTGTGATTGAATTTACTCATTGAAAAAGTGGGCTTAAAATTTCCTTCTTGTTTACGCAGATATAAAAAAGAGAACAAGAGAGTAACAGAACTTTCAGTGTCACCAAATAAATCATTTGAAATACATGTTTTTCACTTAAAATGAGAAAACATATTTATGCTTAGTAAGAAAACAATTTAACAATTCTTTCTTTCTTAGAAGAATTATATAGATTGGAGCACAAACCAAGACAATTACATTTCCAGTCTTTATCAATCTACACAGGGTGATTGTAGATTCAATAATTGGAGAGTTGTTGAAATTTGTAGCATTCCACTTTATTAGTAAAAATTGTAAATTACATAATGATTATTATAATAACCTCTTGAGAGTATCTCATTGAAAAGATCACTTTTGTGGGTCTTTGAGTTATGAATCATTAAAATATGTGGACACAATCATTTTTCACTAATGCAGATAATCTATATACCTGAAGGAAACCAGAGGAACAGAATTTGATTTTCCTATATTATTTTCAACTTGATGGTTGGGTATCTTTCATGCTGTTTATGAAATCTCTCAGTGCAATACTATCTTATTTTTTGTGATATCTGTGCTAGAAAAAATTTCATCTAAACCATATTCTTCATTTAAAGGTTAACATGTTACTACTGAAAGAAATAAAGAATAGCTTCAGAGTAATTTAAATTCTTTGAAATGACCTCATTGAAATGCAGCATTTCATCAGTATGATTATTCACAGTATAAGCATCTTTATTTGCTTTCACACTGAAATATTTTTTGATTTGATATATTTGCTTAAATCTGCAACTGTGTTGGGAATTTTACCTCAAACAGTCAAGTTTCCTTGACATTTATTGACCATAAAGTTTTTCAGGAAGGAACTAAAACCCAAAATGATGAAATCTGTGGGATAATGTTTACTCAGAAATTATGATTATGTATTTTCAGTATTGCCTGGTATCTGAGTTATGTTTTTTTTCTGTATTCATATGTTTAATAGTTTCTTCAAAATTCTCTTCATTTTCTAGGGTTGGACTTTCATTACTTAGATCTCTTTGTGCAAACAAGGAAATCCTCTTATTTTGCACATTTTAAGTATTCACCAATCTGTTTTGCTGTTCTACTTTGCTAAGTGGTTAGCTGGGATCACAACTTTTGGAGTGTACCTATGATACTTTTCTCTGTCAGATCCAAATCATAAAGTCAAGATGTTTTCTCAGCCCTGAAAATTGTTTATCTAGTTATAGATCTTCTATTTCTTTATCTGGACAAAATTCTATTAGTGGATATTCTTTTAGAAGGATTTTCCTATAGCCAATAGTTCATATGAATTTGGGAATTCTAGAAAACATTAGCTAAACATAGCAGTGTAATTTCAGGGAGCCAAGTTGCAATCAAAATATTAAATTTACAGAAAAATGAAAGATCATTAGAAAGTTTTCTGCATTCTCTTTTACAAAACTTACAGAGATTTTTCTCACTTAATTCTTTTGAAAACTCCGCGACAACTTAACCATAGCTTTCGCTAAACTACCATTTGAAGGAAAAAGTAGTGTTTCTAGCATCTTTTTCACTGACCTAATTTCCACAAATAATTATGAATCAATACCTTACACTAAATTTTTGAGAATTTCAGTGCCTTTGGCTATTGTTGACTGTAAGGGAATAGTTCACCAACCCTGAGCTGACTCTGAAGCCTCTTGATCTTGATTATTCCCAAACTTCAGCTTCTGTCCCTTGCTTCCCTGTTCTTCTATGACTGCCCCTTGCCTCACAGAGAACATCAGAATCCCAGAAGAGCACTCCCCATCAAAGTCCTTTATCTTGTTGCCAATTATCATTTATACTACAGCCGATTCCAACTTATAACTTGTATAAATTCCAATTTTTTAATTTGTTTTTCAGTGAAATATTTTCCACCACTGTCTCTCCTGTCCTACCAGGAAAACCACTCACTTGTTTTTGTGCCAATCTTATCTTCACTACATATATACTCAATATATATATCTATTGTCAATATGGCCTTTACAAATGACTGGCACCATATACCTATGTTTCCTTAGGTTAGGGCCCAGCATTATTTATTTTTACATGCTCCCTAATGGTATAGAATCTTACATTGATAGATACTTAAGATATATTGCATATATTAATTAAAAGTAAGATCAAGTGGAGTTTGGGATGTGGCTCGGGGTAGAGTGCTTGCCTAGATGTAGGAGGTCCAAAGTCCAAGATCCAGTCCCCAGTATGGACAGAAAAAATAAAAAGGAGTGGCAGGCAGACTTTTTCACAAACATATCTGAGAAGTCAAGTAGGAACAAGTGTTCTTTCACTCTGGAGACTCTCTGGCCCTAACGGCTCACTGGGAGAATTATTCTTCAAACACAAGAATGTTCTCTTTCTTGCTATTCTGAAATGAGCACTAAGCAAAGAAGAGCCTAAACTGATTTCTTCAATAAGGAGTCTGATGTTATTTTGCAGTTATTCTTCAGCATTCTCAATAGGAAAAGTTTATATCAAAGTATATTAGATTTTTCATACTGATATGTTTCAATAGGCATCAATTTTTAGATCTTAGGGCCAACATGGCTGTTTTCTCTGAAAGCATATCTATTGCCTATTGTGCATGTTGAAAGAAATTTCAAAATGAGAATAAAATGATTCCATCCTGATTCCAGCTTTAGGCATTTGGGAGAAAATTGAATTGGATTTCTTATTTGAACTTATTAGTGCATAAATTTGACAAATATCTTCATTGTTTGCCTCACAGTAAATACCGCTCAATAAAAAGGTCCCATGTGGATAAGCAATGAGCACAGATACCATCTTCTCTTCTTCGCTGAGGATTTCTAAGAGAGCCTTGCCTTTTTTCTTTCTTTCTAGTCATTTTCAAGGAACGTAAAACAACTCTCTTGAGTCAAGGACATACACATTTGTATTTAGTCTTCAGACAGTTCAACCTCCACTTGGCTTAAAAACACAACAAAATGAAACGACAACAACAAAAAATCTCTTTTTAGTTTCAATGTTCATTATCAACATATGTTGACAAAAGAGGGAGGAAGAAGAAATACTTCAGCTTCTTTCCCAGATAATTAAATGGAACCAGGTGTACATAAAATTTTAAGAGTCAAGTATTGTAACATATAACAGCTGCTGTTACGTAGGGAATGAATATTTGTTCCTTTAAGTAAGATAGTGGGCACTATGAGTTCTGTATTCCAAAATAGCAATGGATTTGGTACTGGTCTATCTGTCTCATTTCCCCAGATTTAGTAATAATGATGAAATATAATTAAGAAACTGCTTTTTTTCCTTCACTAACTGGCTCATAGTTGATTAATTACTTAAATATTCTGAGCCATGACCAACAGATTTTTAAATAATAATCTTAATCA
>JAJEJO010005682.1:176091-193406 GCA_020662805.1 Glaucomys volans
TTTTTTTTTTTTTTTCACAAAAATGGAACTATGGAAAAAACACCTTCCCCAATAAATCTCATTACAGCCTTCCCATACACCAAAGTGTTGGATTCAACTGAGGCAGTTCCTATGAGAAGAGAGCAGTTTCTCAAAAAGTGGTCTGTTTCAAAATTTCTTTGATAGAAAGAGTCATATTTAGATTCAGAACTAAAACAATCCAGTTTAAGTGGAGAGAAAATAAACTGAAAATAGAAGATAAGAGAAAGTTTTATAAAGGGAAATACATGGATTCAAGATTTTTGCTTTTTGGTATTTTGGGAAGTAACAACATTTTTTTTATTTATTTAATTTCTGATTCATTGAACACAAATGGAGTACAGCTATTGTTTCTCTGGTTGTACACAAAGTAGAGTCACACCATCTGTGCATTCATACATGTACACAGGGCAATGATGTCTGTCATATTCTGTTATTATTCTTACCCCCCCACCCCGACCCCACCCCTCCCTTCCCTCTTTGCTCTCTATCCTTCCTCCATTCTTGCCACCCTTCCACCCTGCATTATGCATCATCATTAACTTATCAGAGAGACCATTCGCCCTTTGGATTTTGGGGATTGGCTAATCTCACTTAGCATAACAGTCTCCAATATCATCCATTTACCTACAAATGCCATAATTTTATTCTTCTTTATCGCAATACAAAAGCATATTAAAAGGTAGTGCACCATGATCACGTGGGTTTCATCCCGGGGATGCAAGGGTGGTTCAACATCTGGAAATCAATAAATGTAATTTACCACATCAACAGACTAAAAGTCAAGAACCGCATGATTATTTCACTAGATGCAAGAAAAGCATTTGATAAAATACAGCACCCCTTCATGCTCAAAACACTAGAAAAAATAGGGATAGTAGGACCGTTCCTTAACATTGTAAAGGCTATCTATGCTAAGCCCACAGCTAACATCATTCTAAATGGAGAAAAATTGAAAGCATTCCCCCTGAGAACTGGAACAAGGCAGGGATGCCCTCTTTCTCCACTACTATTCAACATTGTCCTTGAAACTCTGGCCAGAGCAATTAGGCAGATCAAAGGAATTAGAGGAATACGAATAGGAAAAGAAGAGCTCAAACTATCCCTATTTGCTGATGCCATGATTCTCTATTTAGAAGACCCTAAGAATTCCACCAGAAAACTTCTGGAACTCAAAAATGAATTCAGTAAAGTAGCAGGATATAAAATTAATGCTCATAAATCTAATGCATTTTTATTCGTAAGTGATGCATCCTCTGAGAGAGAAATTAGGAAAACTACCCCATTCACATTAACCTCAAAAAAAATAAAATACTTGGGAATCAATCTAATAAAAGAAGTGAAAGACCACTACAATGAGAACTACAGAACACTAAAGAAAGAAGTTAAAGAGCATCTGAGAAGATGGAAAAATCTCCCATGTTCTTGGATAGGCAGAATTAATATTGTCAAAATGGCCATACTTCCAAAAATGCTAAACAAATTCAATGCAATTCCAATTAAAATCCCAATGATGGACCTCATAGAAATAGAGCAAGCAATCATGAAATTCATTTGGAGGAATAAGAGACCCAGAATTGCTAAAGCAATTCTTAGCAAGAAGAGCGAAGCAGGGGGTTTCACAATACCAGACCTTCAACTATACTACAGAGCAATAGTAACAAAAAGAGCATGGTATTGGCACCAAAATAGACAGGTAGATCAATGGAACATCATTTCTTTCAATGCCAATTAACTGCTTTAAATTTTTTTTTCCTTTTTTTTAATTTGCTTATTGATTCATTGAGCACAAATGGAGTACAGCTATTGTTCCTCTGGTTGTACACAAAGTAGAATCACACCATCTGTGCATTCATACATGTACACAGGGCTATGATGTCTGTCACACATTCTGTTATTATTCTTATAACAGAATGCTTTAAAATTTATGAATATTTAAAGCAACATCAATTTCCTGTTTGTTCCAATAAACTAATATTAAGTGACAAACATTGCAAAATATAGCAGATATATAAAGCAATTTTAAGAAATGAATATAAAGCTAGAGACATTAGAGACGTCATACTCCTTGATTTTAAAACACATTACAAAACAGTAGTAAACAAAATAGTATGGTGTGATAAGAACTGATATGCAGACCAATAGAATAGAATAGGAAGCCCAAAAATAAATTCATGCAAGTCAAAGAAATCTTTGACTTGGAGACCAAGAATAAGCATTGGGCAAAAGATGGTCTCTTCAATAAATAGTGTTGGCAATATATGCAAAAAAATGAGGTTAACCACTTGTCTTACCACACATAAAAAACTAACTTGAAATGAATTAAATATAAGGCCTGAAATAATACAGATTTTGGGAGAAAACAGGGATATAGATCCTGACATTATTCTTAGCAGATGATTTTTTTATAGCACCAAAAGTACAGATAACAAAAGCAAAAATAAACAAGTAGGACAATATCAAAAAAAGCTTTTGCACAGCAAAGGAAACAACCAATGAGATGAAAAATCAACCCATGGAATGGGAAAAAATATTTGCAAACCATTTATCTGATTAAGAGTTACTATACAAAGTGTATAAGGAACTCACAAAATAAAATAGCAAGAAAAACAAACTGTTTAAAAATGGACAAAGAACCTGAATAAATGTTTTCCAAGGACAATATATAAATGGCCAACTGGTATATACAAAATGCTCAACATCATTAATCATCAGAGTAATACAAATCAAACTAGACAAGAATTCCATTTACCTCTCTAAAGGTGGCTGTTATAAAAAAGACAAAGATAACAAATATTAAATGAAATGGGGAGGAAAGGGATCCATTGCATCATTTGGTAGAAATTGGTGCAGCACTGAATGGAAAATAGAACCACAATACAATCTTGTGATTCCATATTTTTTGGTAAATATCCAAAAAAATAGAGAATATATTAAAGATATATTTTCACTCAGATGTTCATTGAAATATCATTCACACTTACCAAGATATGAAAGCAACTGTTTTGGTTTGGATTTGAGGTGTCCCCCCCTAAAGCTCAAATGTGAGACAATGCAAGAAGGTTCAGAGAATAAATAATCAGATTCTGAGAACCTTAACCTAACCAGTGAATTAATCACCTGATGGGATTAATTGGGTGGTAAATGAAGGCAGGTGGATTGTGGCTGGAAGAGGTGGGGCCGCAGGGGGAGTGTCATTGGGGTATGCATTTGTACCTGGCAAGTGGAGATCTCTCTCTCCGCTTCCTGATCATCATGTGAGCTGTTTCCCTCTGAAACACAGTTCCACCATTATGTCCTACCTCACCTTGAGCCTGAGGAATGAAGCCTCTGTCTAAGAATTGAGACCTCTGACACCATGAGCTCCTAAATAAAACTTTCCTCCTCTACAGTTGTTCTGGGCAGGTCTTTAGTCCCAGCAGTGAAAAAGCTGATTAAAACAACAACCTAAATGTTTATAGATGGATGAATGGATAAAGCAAATGTTACACACACACACACACAATTATCACACACACACACACACACACACACACACGATGATTATTTAGCATAAAATAAAATTCTTCTATCTGCTGTAATGATGATAGATGTTTATTTGTATATTATTACATATATGTATATAAAATCATCATTGTATATGATTTAAATATTAAGAATTGTATTTCTCAATTATACATCAATAAAGTCAGAATATTTTGAATTCAATACATTATTAAAAAGTTTTCCAGGGGATGTGGTTGTAGCTCAGTGGTCGAGTGCTTGCCTAGTATGTGTGATGCAGTGGGTTAGATTCTCAGCTCCACATTATAAATAAACAAACAAACAAATAAATAAATAAGTAAATAAAGGTACTGTGTCCATCTACAACTAAAAGAATAAAAAAAAAATCTCCAAAACTTAATAGCTTTGCTGGAGCCTGATGTTATTTGAAAGTGCAATCTCTCTCTTGTCTTTTGGTTGAAGACAACTTTCCCTTTGAGATTTTGCTAAAGCTGGTAGCTCAAATCACACATAGGAGGCAGCCTCTCCATGTCACATGGGCTTCCTACCAATTTGTTGTCTGGGTTCAAGGACAAATGCTTTGAGAGTATTCCAGGAAGAGGTCATGACATGTTTAATGCTCTAGTCTTGGAAGTACACACAGCATTACATCTAAAGAATTCTATGCAAGACTGATACAAGGCACAGGTTCAAGTAGTGTATGGGAGTAGAGACCAAAAGGCAGACCCACCCCTCATGGCAAATTTTCAACATAAGTTATCTGAAATGTACTCAATTTTTACGAAAAAAAATCTATCCTACATTTTTGTGGTCAAAGAATATTTGCCATTAATATCTATGCTTGACCATACTGTGTTATTTATGTTCCTAATATGAGTAAATTTCCTATATAAACAATCTTCAGAGTACCCTTGAAAGGAAACTAATATAGTTCATTTTCAAATGAGGAAATAGTCTTATAATAAATAAATAAATAAATAAATAAATAAATAAATAAGGTTCTTCTACATATAACCCAAATTACTACTAAAATTAAAGTTCTAAGTACTTGCCTTTTGAGAAACAAATACAACCTCTCCAAAATTGTTGAGATAAGCTGAGTCACTGAGGAATGATATATTTCTTTTGGAAAGTTTATGTCCTTAAACTTTCTTTTTTAGTTGTTCACATTTTACTATCAATGCAACATATTTGTGGGAGTTCTGTGACCTTTAAACTAAGTAACTGACTTCCTAGAGTTCTTTCATAGAATATGATAATGTGTTCTAAATATCATTGTACTTAGAACCAGAGGGTGTAGAATTCATCCTCACTAAATTGTGAATGAGGAATTGGGGAGAAAATGAGCCTTTATTGCTAAAATCATGATTGGGCAGCCCAACCACTCAGACTTCTTGTCACATAAGTAAAATATCCTCTCCAGACTTCTTGTTATGTGAGTAAAATATACTCTTCTATGCAATCCATTGTGACGGGCTTCCTATTCCCTGCAGGTGAGTACAATTCACAATGAACACAGTCTCTCTTTATTACATCATGACATTAAAAAAAAAAACCTCAGAGAAGAATGAGTTAGTCAGCTTTCTTTCAATCTAGCAGGGTCTGGATTCCTGGCTAATAGGCTATGCTACAAGAGCTAGCAGACTTCAGTCAAAGGTCAGCTTACTATTTCTGGAAATAAACTTTTTGGAAGAGTCACCCATCTGATGCCTCCTTAATCTCTTTTCCCCAGGCACTTCCTTAAACATGACCTCGTTTAAGATCCCAGTGGGAAAAGCTGATGCTGGATCTTCTGGCTATTCTTCTGTCACTGACACTCAGCAGGATTCATGGTCTAGGTAGGCAGTGCAAAAGTTGGTATCACCTCTATTAGCATAGCAACACTGTGAAATACCTGAGCAAAATATTCACACCTGATGGGTTTGATGTCTTCTCTATTCCATAACTTCTATGGACCTGTGATTATAAAATAATCAACATATAGGCATTTGGTTTCTGATATGTTTTAAATTATGGTTATTATGACTAATTTCTGTGATTGAGTGTAAGTAGTATAACTTACATGCTAAAACCAACAAATTTGTTCAAAGTAGCTATTTCATAATTTCATTGATAAAATGCCTTAAAAGGGCATCATTTAAGAAATCTGTAATTCCAGTAGTTTTACTACTTTTTTATTATTACTTTGTCTGATAAGGTGAATCCTTTTTTGTTTTCATTATCAGTATCATTATTATTACTATTCGAATTGAACTAATTTGAAATTCACAGAGATTCTTTGTTTGTTGTGTTAGTGAACCAGAAAAGAAAGCTCATTTAATTTGTTTTATAACGATTGAAGTTATTCCAGGATGACTTGTTTTGAGGTGATATATATCACATATACAAAGGGATGTATGTGTGTGTACATATATATATGTGTGTATATATATATAATCTATGTGTATATTTTGTATGTATCTATATGTATCTATTTGTTATCCATTCATCCATTGATGGGCACTAAGGTCAATTCCATTTCTAGGCTATGGTGAATAGTGGTATACCACTAAGCATGTGAATGCAGTTATGTCTCTGGCAAAGTGATTTCATTTCTTTTGGACATATACCAAGTAGTGAGATTGCTGGCATATGGTCATATTTTTCAATTTTTGAGCATATGGTGTTTCATAATGACTGTCCCAGTTTACATTTCCATCAAGACTGTGCAAGGTTTCCCTTTTCTCCACACCCTCACCAAGGCTTTTGTCTTTTGAATATCCATTCTAACTGGGACGAGGTGATATCTTGTTGTGGTTTTAATTTGCATTTCCTGGATGACTAATTTTTTTTGGCATTTGTTCATATGCCTGTTGGATCGCAGAAGTAGAAAACAGAATGGTAATTAACAGGGACTGGTGTGGTTGGTGGGATTAGGGAGATACTGATAAAAGATTACAAAATTTCAGCAAGGCAGAAAGAACAAGTTCAAGAAGTCAAAAAGTACAACATGTTGACTATAGTAAATAGCATATTGAATTCTTATAAAATGCTAAGAGAGAAGATATAAAGTGTTCTCCCACAGAAATGACAACTATAAAAGATAATATATGTTAATTATGGATTTAGTCATTCCTCATGATGTATATATATACTTCAAACTATAAAGTTATGTGTGGTAAATATGTATAATTTTATCTGTCAGTGTTTTACATCCACAAAAAAGTTGCAAGCAAAAACCCCCAAAATATATATAGTTCTCTGTACTTTCCACACACAAGTGGTGATAAACACAAATTATTCTATAACTATGTCATTTCATATATTTTAGACCTTCCCATATTAACACCAATAATGCTATTTCTTTTAAATGACAGCATGTAGCAACAGTGATGCATTTTGTTTTACTTAACCCTTTGCAATGTAATGCTTCCAATGTTCTTCTATTGCAAACAATGCTGTAATTAATATCTGTGTGCTTTTATACTTTTGTGTTTGTAAGGCTTTGTATGTAAGATAAATATCTGGAAGCATTGTTTGGTTAAAGTGTATATCATTTTTAAGTTCTGCAAAATGTACTGCATTGGTCAATATCCCTCCAGGGGTATGTACAATATATTCTCCTGCCTGAAGTGTAAGAGAAAGTTATTTCCCCCACACTGTCATCAACACTATTTCTATTAAACTTTCTTTTTTTGAAAAATCAGAAAAAAAGAAAGTAAGTTACAAATTGGATCATGGACTGTGATGCATACAATCCAGGCAAGCAAAGCTGTGTAGTGCCTGAATGATTCTTCAGTAGCTGTGCTGACTGCAGGTGCAAGATCAGCATTCACACTTCCTCGTATTCTGTGGTAAGGAAACAATGAGCCAATGGATTTCAACAGTTTAAAATTCTTGACTTGTGTTCCTATTAGCTTCTCCTGGTCCCACATCTCATAGGAATGATGTGAAGCAGGCCCAGGTGAATAAAGCACATAAATACATTTTTCTCATACTAGACCAAGGTGCCAAAAACATACAATGGAGAAAAGATAGCCTCTTCAACAAATGGTGCTGGGAAAACTGGAAATCCATATGCAGCAAAATGAAACTAAACCCATATCTCTCACCCTGTACAAAACTCAACTCAAAATGGATCAAGGATCTAGGAATTAGACCAGAGACCCTGCACCTAATAGAAGAAAAAGTAGGTTCAAATCTTCATCAAATCGGTCACTATCTTTCTGAAAAGTCTCTGTCACAAGATGAGAACCCACTTTGGAAAATCCTTTCTCGTTACCTAAGGCATTTGTATTTATGTATTTTTGCTAGTAGGGAGAAGATGGAGTGAGCTATTGGGAAAGTTATAGGATCATATTTCCATATGAGGGAGTATGAAAACATACTCTTGTCAATGATGATGTTAAGCAGACCTCAAACATCCAAACATTATCCACCTCATTATTTGAATGGTTTATTCCCTTAGATTTGATTTTTGAGATATGTGTACAGAAATCCTTAGAAGAGTATAAATTTATACTTATGCCTGGAATTTAGAACTTTTCTGAGCTTCTTTAGTATTTTATCTTTGTCAGTTCACAACTTTGAATTACTCTTCATATTTTATAGCACATAAAACCTTTATGGCATGCAATTTGATTCTATCCTTAATCAAATAATCTTCCCCAAAGCCAGATTTTTTTCCTCACTTTTATCAAAGAGAGTTTTTTTTCTTGCATTGACTTATTTCAGAATGGTAGCATTTTACAAAACAATCATGTCTTTTATAAAATTTCAGAGTTGCTTTATTCTTAGATCTTTCTATAGTGAAAATACTCCCACAATGAAGATTTCTTATTGAGGCATTAATAATACTGGGAAGGTGACATTTGGCATAGAAAATTAGCATTATTTTCCTTTGCTTTCTGCGTAAGTATTCGTAAGTATTAAATCAAAATTAATCATAAATTACATCACTGGGGTGAGTGAATATTTGAAGACCAGTGAGAATGAGAATAAATATGATTCAGCCCTTTGATATTTATTGTTTTATTAATATTAAGGTTTCTCCTAATGTTTTGGTGGAATCCCTTAAATCAGTAATGTATGTTATTAAACATTAATATATATCCTGGAAAAGCTTCCAGTCTAGTGAGAGGAAATAAGGGAAGGACCCCTTATGATAAAGCATGGAAACTCCTGCATACTTTAATGTAAAGAGGGGCATGGGAGTACTCTAGATCCTATGGAGTTTTCACGAAGTTGTGGCAGGGAGGGTTTGGTTTTAAGTTAGGAATTGATATGAGAGAACAGTATGTCACCTTCAGAGAAATAAGGAAAATGATGTAAAGTTACATAACACATTAAGTAAAACCTAGAGTGTGTGATGGGTTGGCAATTTGGCTCCATAGAAATGTTACAGGCCAGGCTATCTGGGCAATTACTAAACAGACTCCATTTTGCTCTGAGACTCCTTGTTATATAGGAAATCAGCCTCTCCCATGGGAACACCCCACCTTTGTACCCATCATCAGTCACTTAGCATGACATGTTTAACAATGCAAAATGGTGATTCTTATATGATAAAAGTTGTTCTCTTTTGATTCCTCTGTTAGTAACCATTCTTTAGTTTGTACCTAGGTCAGGGTCATTTTGACCCACTTCCCCCTCTGCTGATGATTTCATGATGTAAGTTTGTAATTTCTAATCATAGCAACAGACAATTGTGATAGATATGATTTTTGGTATAAGAACCCCTGCAGCCCTATGGTTAGGACTGTTCTCCCAATAGCCATTTTGGGGGCATTGTGTGAGACAGTCAGCCGGCCGGCTTAATAAAGACTCTCAAATTTTGACTTCTCAGTGGTGAATGGTCTGTTATTAAGTTGCACCCCTTAACAAGTGTATGTAGGGTGGGGTTGAGATTGCGAGATGGATGATCACAGAGGAAAGGGACTATATTAAGACTATGAAGTTAGGATGGAGCCAGGTCACAAAAGGTCTTGGATTTTATTTTTAGGTTTTACTTTTAGAGGCAATGTAAATAAAAAAGAAAGTTTTGACATTCATTCTCAAAAGGGTAGCTTAAAAATTCATGTGAGAATGTGTTTGCAGGAGAAAAATTTGATACAAGATATAATGAAAAATGAAATAATGGCCTTAGAATTAAAAACTGGAAAAATAAAGAAATCTTTCAGAACATCTCAATTTCAAATTTGTTAGTATTTGGCAACTGAATGGTTTAAGTATGGGTTCGGAAAATGGATGCAAGGAAGACCCAGGGTTTTGGTTCTCAAACTGGATATTTATTAGTGTATTTGGAAGACTGGATCCAAATTGGGCAATGGAATTAGGACATATTGATAAAAGGAGATGGAGGGTCATTGAATTGTCAGTTAGATGCTATCATGCATTTTATGAAGTAGAGGATTTTATTAAAATTGACATACTCGTAGTAACTTCAGTGAAAGATCTGAATGTAGAAAACAGATATGAATAATACAATTCATGTTCCCCTTGGCACTTAATTAATGCAGTTGCAAACCAAGAGAATAGTATAAAAAGAGTAGTTTTGATAGTGTTGTGAGACTCCTTATCAGAAAAGAAATACATATCATATATCAGAAGTATATATCCTATCTTGAAACTTTGTAAAATCAAAACACAGAATAAATCATGTTTGTTTTCTTCTCTTATGCAGTAGGGAATTTTTATTTGGTCAATGTAATTGATACATCATATTAATAATTGACATTGTTTTTGAAGTACTGGGCACTTTCTCTATTGGAAAATCAAACAATTTTAAGCACTACACTTCAGAAAGATATGCCTAAAGAACAGTGGATCTTAATAAATATTTGCATGCAGTCAGGCATGCATAACAATGCCATTCTCCATAAGTTATCTGTAGAATGTAGCATATCAATAACACTTTGAATCTATGCACAAATTTTAAAATTTAAATTGTCCTTGTCCTATTTCAAGATCATGAACTTTAAGTGATGTTAAGCTTGTAGTTAAATATAAGCCTCAATAATTATTTAAATTTTTGTGTTTGAAGTGGTGCTTCCCACTAGTTAACTCAGCCCTTACCTATGAGCAAAGAGCATAGGAATTCAGTTTGCCACTGGACTGCCACACCTCTAAGAGTCTTGTCCTATCTAATCTGGATTACAAACTAGTAAAGCTAAAAGAGAACTTGTCTTACTTTGTGCCTCTACCTTAGGTGTAAAATTTTGGGATAATACCTCAGTCTTGGAGAGTTGGACTTATTCAAATCATGAAGGACTATTTAATATCTTGAATGTGTGATTTATCATGAAGGGAAATCTATAATCTAAAATTAATTAAAAAGTCATAGACTGGGGATATAGCTCAGTTGGTAGAGTGGTTCCCTCACATACACAAGGTCCTGGGTTCAATCCCCAGCACTGCAAAAAAAAAAAAAAAAAAAAGTCATAGACTAAAGGTAATGAAATTTGGCTCCAGAAGAACTGGATTTATTTGCAAACTGGTTCTGTCACTTTTTTTCTGCATAGCTTTGAAAAAACTGTTGCTCACTATATTTGTTTTTTCATTAAAAAATAATTACTGAGTAATAATTTTGTATCAGGGGTGTCATTCCTGGCGTTGATGATACAGACAAAACTTAAGAAAATGCTTTTTTTTAATCTCAGGGGGCTTACATTATTACAGTGTAGTCAAATAAAAAATAAAAAAGAAGAAAACAAGATTGTATGATGGAGATTTTTGGATGTGTTGGCAGTCATGGATGAGGTAATTAGAAAAGATATTTTTAAGCAGATGTCTTTTGAGCTAACAACTGCAATGATGAGGATCCAGTCAAGGGAGCTTTCAGTTCATGCTCCTCCCACTGCATTTCTGGAGCCATAACTGCCTTACAAGATGAGAAGTTTTTAAAAGCTATCGCAAATGAAGTGAATCATGAGAAATTTGCAAGCAGATGAAGGTCAGTGGTGAAGCACATTTGAAACTCTGACCCTATTTTCTTTAGATTACTCTGCCTCTCAGTAAACCTAAACAGTTTAATAACTAAACTGTCCTCATACTCTGTGTGACCCTAGATTTGGTTATTTCTGTTAAATGAGATTCGTGTTATAGACTTGACCTTCTGTATTTGAAAAACAGCTCTTTCCTCCTCACACCTAGACCAGCCTTATTAAAAATAACTTTAAAAAATCCTTTTTATTTACTCATCATTTCTTCCTTTTACTATTTATAGCACATCTTTTAGTTTGTAAAACAGCAACTGCTTTAAGGTTACTCAAAGATGCAACAAGAGGAAAGTAGTTAAGTTAAAAAAAAGAAGTTTAGGTGGGGCAGAGGGATGAATAGCAGAGAAACATGGTTCCAAACCTTCTTCATTGCATGAAAATTACAGGAAATGATGACATTATATACAAATCATCATGCATGAACTTATCATAACAGGGCAAAATGTTAAGGAAGTAATAAATGTAGGAGGAGTAGAACATACATTGAGGGGTTGATGCTCAGCTGGGTTCACCACTGGCAGTTTACTCAATCCTGTCTTCCTTGTTGAGATGCTGCAAAATTGATGCAATGTATTAGTCCTTAAGGACAGCGTTGGAACATTCCTTTCACCCTCTTCCATTCTTTTTATAATCTGTAGTGTCTTTGGGGGACTTAGACCCAGGAGATGTGTCTGATCTTCCGGTGTTTTCCTGTCTTCAGTAGAACCTCATTCTGTGGCTCCACAGCCACTGTCAGGGGTTTTAGCCTGTCTTCCTCCCCAGCCACTATTCCATAAGGACTGCACTTAATTCTAAGTGTTCCTCCATGTCATTTGACTTCCTTTTGGAAACTTAAGCTTAGACATTTTTAGATCCTTCCATTTAGCATATATTTTTTGCTGGCATAACTATATAAAAATGAGTTCTATCATGTATAACTTAAAATAACCAAAAAAATAAAGAAAGACAGAAAGAAAGAAAGAAAATGTTTCCAGTATATTTAAAAATTTTTGATGTCCTGATAATTATTGTCTCTAAAAGTGCTCCATAATATGCATTTTAAACATTCTTGTGTTTTACTTCTAAGCTAGTTGAAGGAAGCTTGTTACTAAGCTTTCAACATCCATTATAGACTTTACACAATATAACTCCTTATTCATCAAAATTTTATTGGGCTAGCTTCAGTGTGACTAAGGCCTGTGCTAGAGCTGGGGATACAGCAGTGAGGACAGGCAGCATCCTACATGTAAGTGCACAGACGTCATGTCATTCATGTATCTATGTCTATAGATGTACATATGTCCCACAATGCACTATCACTTACAGGATACATAGAATAATGCTTCCCCAAACTTATAGATACCCACATCTCCAGAGTCTGTGAATATGTTACCAGAACAGAAGAAAGAACTTTGCAGATATAATTTAGGTGAAGATCATAAGATGAAGAAAGTATCCTGAATCATCCATGTGGATCAAATATAATTCAGTGCTCTTATAAGAGGAAAGCAATAGAATCAATGTCAGAAATAAAGTGATATAGTGGTGAAAACAAATGGGAAAAGTGACCTGTGAGGAGAGCCTTAGAAAATAAATAAGGAAGGAAACAAATTCTTCCCAGAGTATAATACACTATATGCTGGCTATGCTACAAAAATTGTGTAGTACTCATGATATGTATATAATATATATATAATATATACATATTGTATTATGTGTTATGTGTATACATTATATATATATAATGTATACACATAATACTGATATATTTTAATATATATAATAGATATATTTGATTGTTACTGAGAAAAATTCAAATTAAAACCATATTCCAATTCTCTTCCATACTTACTGTAAGGGGACAAATAGATGAGGATGGTGGGTGGGAATGTGAGGTTAAGAGAATAATTCTATAAATTGAGTCCACTGTACTGACTCCTCACATGCTTTCTTTGCCAAAAACAACCTGCCTGCAGCCACACCTGGCCTGAGGGGACAGAAATATCACATCCCCAAACTAACCAAGGCAGGGGACAGAAGGTCTGGCAGTCAGTGTAGATAATGAATGATGGGCGTCTAGAGAGGATGATGGCTGGTTGTCACTGGGTTGCTTGCAGCTAACCTCAGGGATCACACTCCCAGCTCAAGGGGTTGCTAACAGGGAATAGCACTTCCCAGCACAAGTGTTTACCCCCTGTGCTGTTCCTTCCTGCCCTTAGGCACTTATATGGAGAAGAAAGAGAAAGTGGAGGGATTCTGGGGGTCTACAAAAGAGCAAGACACACCCACTCCCATGGGCACCCAGCTCTGGGACCCCTTCTGTCCAGAGAAGTCTACTCTCCCTCTCCTTCTCTTAAATAAAACATTCTTTCCTCACTTTCCTCAGAGTTTCTCAGGTGTTGAATCTTCAACATGAGGGAAAGGAGGACCCATTCCTGATCTCCAAGACCAATATCACTATCAATGCAATTAAAATATGGTGGTATCAAATGCTTGTGAGAATATGGAGAAAATGGATCACTCACAGACTGAGATATTTTAAAATTTTTTGTTTGTTCTAATTTGTTGTACATGACAGTACACTGCATTTATACATTTTGACAGACAATACATAAATGGAGTATAATTTATCATCTTTGTGATTATACAAACTGTAGGATCATTGTATTGGCTATACTGTCATATATGTACATGAGGTAATGTCTGTTTCACTCTACCATAATTTCTACCACCTTATCAATTCCCCTCCCTCACGGACTTCTATTGGAAATGTAAAAGATTAGTTTTGGTTACTTATGACTTATTAGAAAATAACAGTTGCCAGTTTGTTTTAAAACCAAACATTGCTCATTCTTTCCTGCAAATGTCATAATTTTATTATTCTTTATGGCTGAATAATATTCCATTGTGTATATATACCACAGTTTCTTTATTCATTCATCTATTGAAGGGCATCTATGTTGGTTCCACAATCTAGTTATAGTGAATTGGGCTTCTACAAATATTAATGTGGCTGCATCACTGTAGTATGCTTATTTTAAGTCCTTTGGGTATAGACTAAGGAGTGGGATAGCTGGGTCAAATGGTGGCTCCATTCTGAGTTTTCTAAGGAATGGAAAAAGGATGGATTGTATAGAGGAAAATGAGGGGTGGGGAGGGGGTGGGAAGGAAAGATAATAGAATGAGACAAACATCATTACCCTATGTATATGTATGAATATGCAAATTGTATGATTCTACTTTGTGTACAGCAGAAAAATGATAGTTGTACTCCATTTGTGTGCAATGAACCAAAATTAAAAAAAAAAAAACAAAAAACATTGCAACTATCATTTGACTCAGCAATTCACTCCTGGTCATTCTTAGAAAAATAACATTTTAAAAACAGCATATAAATGTTCATAGCACATTTATTTAAAATGGTCCCAAAATTGAAATAACACATGTGTTCAGTGGACAATTATTTAAACATACTGATGCATTCACTCTATGAATACTATTCAGCAATCACATATATGGACAATTTTTATGTGCAAAAATCTAAATGAAACTCCAAGGAATTATGCTGAATAAAAAATCAAATCCCCAAAGTTTACAAACTCTATGAATCCATTTATGCAATGGTTTTAAATGACAAAATTATAGAGGTGGAGAACATCTTAATGGTTACCAGAGGTCAGACATCAGATAGGAGACAATCGTAGATGTGGCCATACAAAGAAGTACAAGGGACTTCTGAAAAGATTCTCCTATTTGACTTCATTAGTGCTAATATCCTGGCTGCAATAGTGTGATATAGTTTTGTAAGATGTTATCATTGGGGTAAAATTGTTCAGGAAAATATAGGAATCTCTCTGTATTAATCTAATAATTGTATGCAAATTTGCAATTAGCTCAAAAATTTTAAAAATCTAAATTATAGCAATACACACATAACAGGTATTTAGTTAAGTTTAATTGCTTCCCCCTACCATCCCCACACACATACAAAGAACTAGTAAATGTTTCCATTTATTATGGTGGAAATAATTGAAGATTCTGTTATTAGGGAAATAAGTTAGAGAAAGATCCATGGGGTAAAATTTAGATAATACAATTGATTTCTATACAGTGATCCAAGGAATGAATCACTTAGTCTTTAGACTTTCTTTATATAATAAAGTGGTAGACTTGTTTAGAAGATCAGAAAGTTTGCTTCTCATGATGTTATGATAATGGAAGAAATTTTAGTAAATCTTCTCCCAAATCCCACAGTATAATTATTTCCTATAAATTTAACTTTCTGGATTTTAAAATAATTTACTTATTCTTATATTTCAATATGTGGGTTATGTTCTTCCATAAAATCCTACTGTGTTTTCATACGATAATATAATAATTGAGGAATTAATCATTATCAATTATTAATGTCTCATATTAGCAGAATAGATTATAATTATACATTGCCTTACATTTTAATGTTGAAACAAAAACCTGTGGTTATTATGTTCTCCAATTTTCCATAAGAATATGAGCTCAGTCTTTCATTTAGTTTTATCCAGCAGAAAACAACAGCAAATCCGATACCTGAAACCTTCAAAGGCATAAATATGAATGTGTACACAAGCACACGTACATGTGCATGCATACATATCCATGCAGAGTATTACTCAATCTATTCAGAACCTTTAGGTTAAGAGGCCCTCTAGTGTTTTGAGTTAAAATACATTCTAGATGTGTATTTTAATTTTTCAAGGATGTAGGGAAATTTACATAAGAACAGTGTTCAATATAATAAAATATGTCTATGAAGGCTTATTAAGAAAAACATGTTCAAGTTTATGTTCCCATTAGATTTCTACTGTATTAACAGCAACAACTCGTGAGATGACCTGTGTAACTTATTGTCTGTAAGCTTATCTCATGAGCATTTTGATAAATACATAAGTTCTAAGAAAATGAAGGTTCTGGTGTTGTGGAACCTCTCTTCTTCCCTTCTGAGCCTGAACAGTCTACACACATCCTTCTCTGATAGACCCTTTGAAAGCATCTCCCATGTAGAGGCACTGTCTTTAACACTGGCCTTTAATCAAATAAATTAATGAATAAAAAAATCAGATAAATGTCTTCCAAAGATAAAGAAAAACTCAAAACAACAAAGGGCAGGTCATTTTATTTTGCTATAGAGTGACTCTCGAACTGCGTATTTAAGCAACATTGCAGATTTTCTTTGGGTGTGAATTTTTTTTTCTTTTTCTCAAGAATTATACTGTGTTTTTCCACTGAATGCTTCCTCATCTATTAATGTCAGAGAAGACCACTCAGGATGGTCCACAATGCTTCACTGTTATACAGAATCATTATTGAAGCACATGTCACCTGTGTTACTGGCTGGAAAATTAGTTTACATCTCTAATAAAAGCCAAGGCCATTTTACAAAATATTTGTGCTGTGGGTTACAGAGATAATTTAATAACTCTGGTCTCATATTCCCTTACTCTTGTGTAACTCAAAATTCAGCTCTTATACTGTAGAATCCCAGTCTTGCATATTTTGCTTGTTATGGTTATTGTGTCCCTTTGGAACCTGGGAATGGCATAAGGAAGACAAACACCAAATTGAATGCCAGGAATTTTAAAGATTTTGTTATCGTTTTGTTGTAAAAAATCATACAGAAAATAATCTCTAACTTGCCTCTAAGCAGTAAAATATTAGCTAAGAGTTATAGGCACTAGAAATTCTTTTCCTTAAGACAATGCAAATACACATTTGAAAATTTTTACCCAATTTCAAACCATGTAACAACTATGCAGATGAGTGGTGTCACACTAATAACATTATTAAGAAAAACAGGATAAA
>JAJEJO010005682.1:193506-237238 GCA_020662805.1 Glaucomys volans
ACACAAATAGGAAGGAAGGAAGAAAGGAAAGAAGGAAGAAAGGAAGGTAAGAAGGAAGGAAGGAAGGAAGAAATAATAAGCAAAGGAAATGAAGAGAAGAAAAAAGAAAAGAAAGTAAAGGAAAAAAAGAAAAGAAAGATACAGGTGAAGCCAGAACTGGGGACAGGCAGTTAGTGTAGAAATAGCAGATCCTGTCACATCAAGGAAATGGAGGCCATGAAAGCCATCTGCATCTGGAAATTGGAGACTGCCCCTGGGAGATGGAATGTCAAGGATCTCTGGAGCCCATTGATTACCAAATCTACCTGTCCTTATTGAGAACTATAGGCAGGGAGTTGCTAAGTAATGCCCCTTGTGCCCTTACCTGCCTGGATCACTTTGGCCCTCCCCCTGCCCATCCACTTCTCACTTTTTGCATCTCACCTGCAAAACTGTGCCTAGAAACATGGACAGGAAGGGAACAGATAAGGGGGAAGGAACAGAAGAATAAAAACCTATAAAAAGGACAAGATTTGCTCATCCCACGGATTCCGCCTTTGGGTCCCCTTCTTCCACCTGGGAGCAGTCTGTTTTTACTTTTCTTTAATAAAGTTTCTTACTTTGTACTCTACACGTGCCTCAGTGTGCTTCTCTAGAGTTATATTTCAACACCTGAGAATGCAGGACTCATTAAGATAACCAGCGGTATCAGAAGTATGACTTCATGTGTGTTTCACTGCAGTGATCACAATCACAACAAGGACCTTGCACTTGAGGTTTAGTGCTCTCTAACTGATGTTACAATTCTTAGTAGTTCTATCTTTTTAATCCTGTGTTAGAAGTAAAGTTTGATGGGTTAATGGAGCCTGCTCCGCAGGTTGGACAGCCATATTGTCCTGTCTGCTTCTGTACATGTTGGATGAGTTCTGGGCAGCACACTCCCCTGCCACCCTATGGTCCTGGTACTAATTCCACTTACCTGGTGGAATGGTTGAGAGGTTAGTAGCTGGCACAGCAGTTTACCCTGGGCCATCAGGCTTGTGACAGAACAGATTTCCTTGGTGCCTGCTGAGTGCCAGAACCTGTCCCACGATTGTGACTTGTCTTAGAGCATACCCTTGATGTCTGTGGGTTGATTGATCTTTTTCTTCAATTTTACAACCTTCCCAAGTCTGTTTTGTATTTGCTGCTCTGGCCATTTCCAGGTACCTTCCCTGAGCATGGCATCAATAAGAATTGTACTGTTTCATGATTCCACATACAAGATGATTGTTCTAAATATTTGCATTTAAAACTGGCCTTGGGATGAAAGACAAAAATAAACTTGCTAATAATTTAAGATTTTAATTTTTTCTTTACTTGGCATATTAAGTAGAAAGTAAAAACACCATGACAGAGAGACCTTAAATCAAAGAAATAATGGAAAGAGCATAGCTGTGAACTCAGGCCTTTGGATCCAGCCACAGTCTAAGAGATAAACCTTTAAGAAATATTGAGGCTGGGGGTGGTGGCGCACCCCTGTAATCCCAGCACTTGGGATGCTGAGGCAGGAGGATCGCGAGTTCAAAGTCAGCCTCAGCAACTTAGCGAGGCCCTAAGCAACTCAGTGAGACCCTGTCTCTAAATAAAAATACAAAATAGAGCTGGGTGACTCAGTGGTGGAGTGCCCCTGGGTTCAATCCCCAGTACCAAAAAAAAAATATATATATATATATATACACATATTATACATTATATGTATATTATATATATACATACATGTATATATATATGGAAATATTGAATTAGGAAAGTAATACCATTAGTTATAGTGCCACTTGTTTCTCTGTTTTTGTTGCTTGTGTTTGGATATTGTATCTATTGTATCTAAAAAAATCATTGCCATGACCAATATCATGAAGCTTTTCCCATGCTTTCTTCTAGAAGGGTTTTTTTTCTTTTAGAATTTTTTAAAATTTTATTTCAGGTCTTATGTTTGAGTCTTGAATCCATTTTAATTTGATTTTTAATATGGTGAAGATGAGGATGCAGTTTTACTGTGTGGATGTGACTGCAGCATTTATAACATTGGTTTTTGAAAAGGCTGCTCCTTTGTCTATTGTCTGCTCCTGGTACTTCTGTGAAAGATCAGCTACTCATATATGCATAGACTTCTTGGCTTTCTATTTGATTTCATTGGCTTAAGTGTTGTTTTGTTTTGTTTTGTTTTTTTGTAGCATAACTAACAGAAATTGAGAATAGAGATTACCAGGGGCCCTGAGGTTAAGGGAAATAGACAAATACTGGTTAAAAGGTACAGAATTTTGGTTTTAAGCTGGGTGAATAAATCACAGAGGTTCAATGTACAGGCTGATCACTGTAGTTCATAGTAACATATTGTGTACTTGAAATTTCCTAATAATGTGGATCTTAATATTCTCATTGCTCATCCATACCTGAAAATAGCATAACTATGTGAGGTAATAAATATGTTAACTAGCTTGATTGTGACAATCATTTTACAATGTATACATATGCCAAAGCATTGTGGTATAAATCTGAAACATATGTAATTTTTATTAGTCAATTTTATTTCAATAAAGCTGAAAAATATTATAAAATTTCTGTTACATAAAAATGTTATAAAATTGCAGTTATATAAAATCACTATGCTTACTGCCCTATTTAAATGATAGAAATACCTAAGATCAAGGTTAGGGGGGTGACAACACTCTCATAATAAAAGATCTAGTTATTATTGGGCAAATATTATTACTGATGTCCTTGTTATTGATCCATGGATCCCAAGTACCTTTGATATTTATTATTCCTAAAACAGAAGAATGTGACTTCCTATTATCTTTCTGGCTTGGTAGATGGTGATTTTTTATCAGCTTCTGAGTGATCTGTCATAACCTGGGTGAAAAATTGGGACTGTGATGTCCCAGTGTCAACCCTGTATTTACTTTCCATTAGGCACAAGTGGAGGAGGGGTGGATGTCTAGGGTTCTACAAGTTACACTCAAAATCATGGGTGGACATCGAGGTCAAGGAAATCAGAGGAAAAGGATAATTTGTTCTTTCTTTATTTTCAGTCATCCATGTGAATTAAAAAACCCATCAAATTTATAAACATTCAACACATAGAAGAGAAACAGAACTCTTAAGATTGATGTAGATGAGAAGCCTGACAGTAGATGGACCTGACTTTGAACTTCAAAACAAAGGGAAAGAGCAAAGTTGATATGCTTTCCTGTGCTTTTGAAAAGAATGCCACTGGCATGATGGATTCCTGTTAATATTCTCCTGAAAGAAGTATCTGACTGCTGAGAGAGAAAAGCTCTGTTACTAAATTTTTTATTCCCTCTGACGAGGAAAAAAGAAAGGCAGACATGCCCAAGAGGTCTGTTTCAGAGAGCAAAGGAACAAGGAGTACTACCCTTAAGAGGAAATTGAAATGAGAAAGATGGTAGGGAGAGAGGATGCTTAGAAAGATTTCTGAAGAAGTAAGAGGTGAAGGGTCATCCCAGGAATGTGAAAGATGACTGCATCAGGCAATCCACAGGATGAGCAATGGAAACTCCAGAGTGAGAAAAATAAATCATAGAAATAAGTCAAGGAACTTAGGTGGTCTTTTTACAAAGATGAAGATTTAATTTTTTTTAAATGTAGCAAGTCTAAATAGTTGATTCATAAGTATCTATAGCTATAGACAGATTAAGAGAAACAGATCATTTTTAAATATGTCAACCCTAAGAGAAGAAACAATGCTGAAAGGGAAGTTTTCACCCCTGAGACCATCATTGTGACAAACTCTCTCTGGGTCAACTAGACACTGCAATGCAATTGGTAAGAACCTTTCTAAGATATTGCTTATAAAATGAATGAATGAATGAATGGATAAACAAAGAATCTCTGTTTTGACTAAAGGATGCTAGATGTTGAAAGAGACTTGCTGAAAGTGTTCAGAGACAGTTGTAGGTTTTCAGACAACATTGGATTTATTTAATTTTGTTTGAGCTTGGTTCTGATGGCTGACTGAGTACATAAAATTATCTGATGCAATAAGTGGCTGCTATTTCTGTAAACAGGGGTTAATACCTTACACTAGCATTGGTAAGATTTGCTTTAAGATAGATGAAGTTTGCATCAAATATTCAATGTTTTTCACTGTGGTATTTCTTGGCTTCTGTTGCAGATAATGATTTTTCTGTGGGAAGCAGGGGAACAATAATGTTTAAAGGAATTATTTTAAAGACTCAGTAAAATAATGATTGGAAAAGCAAGAGGAAAAGTTTTTTTTTTTTTAAAAAAAAAGGGATAGCAGAAGAATTATTGAAACTTGCTCCCAAGTAGCAAGTAAATCAAAGACTCATTAAGAAAAAAATAACTTAAAATTGAGAGTAAAACTTTCATAATTGTTCAAATTGCCAATATGCTTATTTGAAGTGTATAAAGTTATTATAATCAACATGCATTTCTCAACACAAAACACCTCTCAGTTAAAACCTTTTTTCCAGTCTTCAGATTTTAGCTTGATGCTACTTTCTCCACCAAAATGTCATTGATTACACCCTTCTCACCTCTGATTTGGATTTTCTCATTAAATATTTTTCATTTTTCCTGTTATTCTTTTAGATTGAAAATATAGCTGTGTGTAATCACTCTAATAAGATCAGCAATCAGGGATACTCTGGCACTCTACCAAACAAATATCTAAGACTTGCTATAGAAAGTGATGCATAGAAAACACATGAAAACATGAATGACTAATGACTATTTTTAGAATGTGTTTTATATGCCAGCTATAAGAATTTTACATGTGTTAAGTGATTTAATCATCATAATAAGCCTGAGTTTGGCAAAACTATTTACACTTCCTTGGGGATGAAGAAACTAAAGTTTAATAATAACCAAACTTTCATCACTTGAAGGCAGAAATGTTCAGAGAGACTAGATGGGAAAATGGCAGAGAATTCATATGAATAGCATGTTATGTCAGCATCACTCATGAGAATAACTGGGCTCTGAGCTGCAGAGGAAATTTGTGAATATCCTCAGACCCCTCCCTGAAAAGTTTACTATCATAAGATGCTTTCCACTCAGAGGCATTTTGAGTTGTTATATGAGAAATTTATACATATGTTTGCTGAAGAAACTTTGTAGATATATATGCCAGATTTTATAAAGTAAACAAATGGAGATCTCTTAAATGTCTTAATATAAAACTAAAGAAGAGTTTGGGAAGAGTCTATAAACAAAGAAATTGTTTAGATTCACATAATTATAGGATAATTTTTTTTACTCTTTGTTCATTATTACACATTCTTTCAAAAGTTCCACAGGTATTTATTTTTCCCCTTTTTAAAACACATCATTAATTAATTAATTTATTTATTTAATTATTATTATTATTATTAATTTTTTTTGGTACTGTATATTGAACTCAGGAGCACTTTAGGACTAAGGCACATCCCCAGTACTTTGTATTTTGATGTTTTATTTTGAAATAGGTCTTGCCTGGAACTTATGATCCTCCCACCTCAGCTTCTCAAGTCACTGGATTTCCGATGTGTGTCCCTGCTCACATCCTTATTTATTCTTTTATTTTGGTAGAATTTACATAGCATGACACGTACCATAGCAGACAGTTTAAGTGTCTAATTGAATACATTCACATTGCTTTGCAAGCATCACAGGTTTAAGCTTAATTGTATCAGATTTTCATAACTTTTAAAAATTGTGGTTAAATCTATACAGAAAAGTGTGCAGATCATAAGTACACAGCTGGATTATTGTCCATTAGCAGCACACAGCCCTGTCACCAGGATCCACATTGACAACCCTTGTTGACAGCACCCCAGGTTTCCATTCCCCCACACATATTGAAGCTAATATTTTTGAACAACTAAATGAATGAATAAAAGTGGCATTTTTATGCTCCTGAGGACCTGTAACTTCAATTCCTATAAGGTGTTCAGAGAAAGAGGAATCAAATCCATCTTCAGGAGTGAATGTTCTTGTTAGAAGGAAATCCACAGTAAATTCTATGGGGTAATGAGACAGAACACTATAGTGCTCTCAATGTTCGGAGAAGAAAAGAGCACTTCCTTTGTATTATGCTTGCAACTATTTCTGTGTGTTTGCAATTGTTTAGAGAGGAAAAAGACAAGGGACTTGAAAGCCTTTGATATGTTCAGGAATGCTGGACAGTTTAAATCCCTTAGTGTTGCAAATTACCCTTCCTTCCACCTATCCTGTGTCTTTATGGCATGCCTCAGAATTTGCCCACATGTCATCTTACAAATGTAGAGCTGTTGTCATCCTGATACGTTTTATTCAGACTCCTGCACATTGTCTCCTAACATGAGTTTTGTCCTCATTTCATGTGTCATTCATTATTGATGGTCTTTTATAACTGCTGTCTTAGGGTTCAGACAATCCAGGAATAGAAATTTGAAGGTGTATGCTGCACTGTATTTGTTCAGAGTCCTTAAACTATGTCCCTCTATTTCCCACTCTTCTCTTCTCCCATCCCCACCATTTCTGATATATCACAGTGATTTACTGTAGTTGTGTACCAAATTATTTGTGTGTATGTGTGTCTGTACACCAAGCATGGATATAACATAAATCTCCAGATGATTACTTATTTAGTATTTTTAAAATATATTCATGTCTGATAGCACAAACCACTGGGTTCATTCTAGACTTGTTTGGATAAAAGGTCATTAATCAGGAACAGGAGGATATAATTTAAAATTTTGAACAAGTAGAATTTAGCCTATAACTTCAAATTTTTATTAATGGATTGGCTGAATCCTGAAACAGCTGTTACAAGAAGACCATCAACAATGAATTACATCTGAAATGAGGATAAAAACAAGAAGTTAGGAGATAATTATCAGAGCTATGAAGAAAAGTACCAGGATGGCATCTGCTCTACAATCTTGAAACAACATGTGGGGGAGCCATGACTCATATGGGGGAATCCAGCCCCCTGGAAACAGTGACTTATAGCACAGAGAATGGAGTCAAGACCTGACGGAAGTGAGAAATGAAACTCTAAATCTCAGGATTGCAGCTTGCAAACCCTTGTAACTTTTGGAAAGTGTATAAAATCTCATCATCTCAATGTTCTCATCTGAAAAATGAGTTTATCCTACCAGTTGTCACAAGGCTAAGTGCCTCTGAGTATGTAATTGTCTGCTTGAAATTTGCAGTAATGTGTTTTCAGTATATTCTAACAGTCTCCATCATTCCCATTCTTAGTATTAAGTTGTCCATTTATCAGTGTTTATGCTCACAATACCTCAGTGAAGGAAAGCCTAATTTCTGTCTTATGGAAAAAATCAGACTCCAAATATAATTACACAATTTTGTATAGTGGAAATCACAAAAAAACTGTATTTATTAAGCACACTTGTGTCACACATAACAGGAAATCCTTTATCTACCACCACCCTATTATTCTATGCTCTTATGTGTGTCATTTAAAATACAAACCAGAGAGAAGAAAATGTAAATACTTTTCCTAATACTATGTTATCAGTTTATCAACATTCCCATGACTATATGATCTCCCCAGTTAAAAATACTTTTGCTCTTATTATTGATGAAATAATTCCATTATTATACAGAATGTTTATAAAATATTTTTATGTGTTCTGCATTTCAATATTCATACAGCATTGTTAGAATACATGGTTTATTTTATCTTGTGACTCAAGTCTTTATAACATTTTATTTTTAACAAATGAGGACTGGGGATATGGCTCAGTGGTAGAGCCTTGGATTCTATTCCCAGTACTGAAGGAAACAAAACAAAACAAAACAAAAAAAAAGAGGAAATAAGTGACTCAGGGAAGTGGAAACATTGATAAGGTAGGACAAAACCTGAGTGAACTGAGTTCATTTCATACTGCTGGATAAGTCAATTATGCACATCTCTTCCAAGTCTACCTTTGGATATATTATGTGGTGAGTTTAAAATGAGCCATGGTGGGAATATATATACCAGTGAAGGGGGCAAATACCACAAATGAAAGTCACACTCTACCCAGAGCTGGATGATCATCAAATCACTGATGTAGCCATTTGAGAAAGGAAATCAAAAAACACCCTAGGGCAGAAAGAATGATCTTCCAATGCAAGTTTTATTTTCTTCTACATATTTATTGTGATATGAATATGCAACCTGAGATCTACTCTCAATGAACTTCTAAATGTACAGCATAGCATCCGTGACTATGCATCTAGTAAGAGATATGAGATATGCTCTTATATGAGAGCAAGGCCATTCGTCTATTTTTGTATGTAGTTCTAAGAATTGCCTTTATTTTTTAAATAGTTGAAAAAAGCAAAGGAAGGACTTTTGTGACACATGAAGAATATATGAAATTCAAAATTCAGTGTCCATGAATAGTTTCCAAAGTTGCATTCTTTCATTTATATATTGCCTTTGGTTGCTTTAACACTGTATCTTGCTTGACTCATAATAAAACTAGTGCTTTGTTGGAGTCATGACATACAATTGTGTGTGTGTGTGTGTGTGTGTGTGTGTGTGTGTGAGAGAGAGAGAGAGAGAGAGAGAGAGAGAAAGAGAGATCCAAGAAGGTAAAAAGTATTTTTATTTCACCAATGTCATACATCTATTAGAGTTCCTAACTCATAGTAAGTATTCAGTGGATGCATGCTAAAGAAAGTATAATTTATTTAAATGTAAATAATATAATTATTTGTAGTTTTACAGTGTATTAGTTTTAAAATTCCTTATCATCTCCATACTACAATGTTTTTTAAAACTTTGTGTTAAGTAAAAGTGAGAATGATGGTATCAAATGAGCTTCTTCCATGGCATATAAACAAAAACCCATATGCCTAGAAAGTCAAACCTTTTTCTATGTACCTCTAAGAATTGCCTTTATTTTTTTATAGTTGCAAGAAATCAAAAGAAGGACTTTACTGTGACACATGAAAATTACATGAAATTTGAAATTCAGTGTCCACAAATGAAGTTTCCAAAGCCACATTCTTTGACTTATGTCTTGCCTTTGGCTGTTTCAACATTCTCTCTGTAGAGCTGAGTGGCTGTAACAGAGATCATATAGCCTGAGCAGTGTAGATTTAATATCTATCTAGCTCTTTACAGAAAACGCTTGCAAACTCCTGCTGTAAAGCTGCTTCAATGTCAGAGTCCAAGTGGAGTTTTCCTTTTCCCATGGGGCAGCTGAGTTACACTTCCTTATATGGAGGCAAAATCTAGCCCCCTGTGTTTTTACTCCCAAAATCAATAGATCTCATGAGGTGAGCCCTGGATCAAACTGATTTTTTTTAAACTCTAACACTGTTTTGCTCTAGGTGGGTGTTCTTGAACAAGGTCCTTGTTACCTTTCTGAGCTTTCTCATCCCACATTTTATCCTTATCATGTGAGATAGATGCTACATTTGCATATTCATTCTAGAGTTGTAAAGTAGCTCTTATAGGAAGGTACACATTTTTCTCCCCTTCAGAGAAGATCTATAATTTTTGTTTAGTAAGAAGGCTTGATACTCAAAAACTGGAATTTTTGCACATCTGCTATGGTCCCCACAATGAAGTAGAACCTCCCGGGTCCCTTTTGCCCACTGAAGATCAATGCTTGGCTTCAGTAACCACTTTAAGGATGGCATGTCCTATGGCATCTATTCAGTGTATTTTCAAACGCCCATCCAAAGGAAATTGTCATCTGTTGTTGAAACTCAGTTTTGCAATATAAATCTTATTCCCTTCCCAGACTGTAAAACAGAATTCATTTTTCTGCCTTATTTCTTCATTTGATAAATTATAACCATGATATTGAGAGATGCTATCACTTTCTAAAAATAAAACTCTCCTGTCAGGAACCACAATCATTTCCAAGGCAACTCACTTAAGTTGCAGAGACTAAGCCATTCTCATTTCTTCTTCCCCATTGACAGTAAAAGTTTCTTAATAGGTACTAAGGGAAAAAGAAATATAAAATATTGTCACCTTCCTTAGGAATACCTCTGTTGACCATCTTTATAAAAACACTTTGGGAAATAAAAAAAGGGCTGTTGACAAATAAAATTATTTCCCAGACATGTACTGAATTTAAAATGATTTCTGTTGAATTGAAATAACTCTTGGAACCATATAATCTTTTGCCTGAAAGGATGATTCTTTGGGAAACGAGGTAAGGTAGACTTTGAGCCTCGTATAAGCTGACAGTATCTGAAAGGGGAAGAAGACAGAGATAAATGAATAATTAAGGTATGATTAAAAAATAATATTTCAAGATATTCAAGACCAATTTCTGTAATCCCACCTTCTGGCTTTATCTGTGATTTGTCCAGCTCCAATTTTGGGGCGAATATTTTGAAAAATATTTTTCAAGAACATTCAACTTGAAATTCAGGAATCCATATTGAGAGGTAGGAAACATACCAGGTATTAATCATGACAGCAGAACTCAGTCACTTTCCCTTGGCTCAAGGCTTGTTTGTCCTGTTTTCAACAGTCACTACCTACTGATCTCCATCACACTATTCTCTCCCATCTGCCATTTACTTTGTCCCAGTGTTGAGTTCATTGTCCCCTTTGCAGCTGATGATCCTCTTTCAACCATAATATGTGCATAGATAAAGGCTGACCAACCATTCAAGACTCTACGTCTATTCAGCCAGGATAAAATGTGAAAACGGAGGAAGCCAAGTTTACAGGGACAAGGTTAGCATGAATATTTCACAGAGAAGGCAGGACCTCAAGTTGAATAAATGACAACGACTGGTTTTTTTTTTTTTTTTTTGCTAATGGTTTATTGACCTACGTTAAAGAGTCTGTCGTATTTCATTTCCTGTGCACTTTATGTCCCTTTTCCTGCTACATGCAGACTAGCATTTTTGTGAGCTCAAAATCTATTTCACTTTTTTTTATCCCTATTCATCTATCCACTGCTTGACAAAGAGCAAGTACTCAAAAGAGATGATTTTTTAAAAAGTGAAGAATGTGTACATTTTTACTGCAAAAATGAGGAGGACTTTCCCTGTTCTAAGTTTTCTTTACTCACAATTGGGCAGATGTTAAGCATACCCACAGAAAAAGACAGTGTTTTACTTGGAAGCCTTCCCACAGCAGGCAAATGAAGGCTTGCTCTCTGACCTCATGGAATAGCTCCTGGTTGTTCACTAAACCCAGTGCTCACCTTCATTCTGTATTGAAGTGTCCCTCCCACCCCTTTCCTCCTGGGCAAAATGCTGACTGAGTTTGTCTCTGTTGCTTTAGCAGAGTTCCTTATTTAAAGGGGTAATTCAGTAGGTCTAGTTCTATTCCTCTCCTTGTAACCTGACCACTTGAAATTGTTCATGGTCAACTCCAGTCTTCTAGAACAATCTATTTCCCCTCCTAGGATAGTAGTCAAGAAGAGTGCTTTAAAAAATCACCTGAGCTTGAGGAAACTGTGGCTCATCCTCTCTAGCCAGGGGCAATATTGTGCCCATAACTTTTGAGAAACTGATAGTAGTTTCTTTGACAACTTTCATTTATATGACATTGAACTCTTGATCTCTAATAGTGAAAAGGAAAACTATTTTTTCCAATCTGATATGTACGATATTAGGGATATACAGGACCGGTTTATGTTCGATAATAAGCACTGTGATCCATCATGCTAACAAACTAAAACTATAATTACATGGTCACATCAATATATGCAAAGAAATCTGACAAATGAACAACATGCATAATAAAATTTCAGAAATAGTGGAACTGAACTTTTTCAACTTGAAAAATGTCTCATAAAAACTGATATCTAAAATTATACTCTATGGTCAAAGACTGATATTGACACATGCAAATATGAGCACCTGATATTTAAGAAAGATCCAAGAAACAATTCAAAGGAGGAAAAACAACTCTACAAACAAATATTGCTAGAGTGCCATTGACCTAAGGTTTATATCTTATATAAATATTAAATCAAAATGGATCCTTAGTGTAAATAGAAAACATAAAGCTATAAAGCTGTCAGGAAAATAAATGGGAGAAAATATTTGGAATCTGGGGCTAGGTAAAATATTCCTGGGCTTGACACCAAAAGCACAAACCATAAAATAAAATATTTATGGACTTCATCAAAATAAGAACCAAAAAAACTAAAAACTCATACTTCAGGATTTAGTTCTGCCAAAGGTCTTTTAAGGGGAAGGAAAGACATGCTACAATTTAGGAGGAAATATTTGTTAGATAATGTGTAAAAAGCTTGATATCTAGAATATACAAATAACACTTCAACAATAGTAAAGAAAATTCAATCAGAAAATGACCATAAGTTTCTAAAGAATTCTACTAAAGGAAATATACAGGTGAAAAAAGATGTGAAGATCCTATTAGCCTTTTAATGAATACAAATTAAATGCAAAAGATGATATCATTATACATTTATCACAGTGGCTATTGTTTTAAGACCAGATGCTGGAAAGGATGCATGAAACTGATTATTCACACACTGCTGAGTGATGTGTATGGGTACATGTGATGGAAAATAGACATTTACTGTGCACATTAGAGCCATTTCTTAATAGTCTCAATGTACAACTATTGTACTCCTGTGTATTTATCCCAGAGAATGAAAAACTTAGATTTACAAAATATCCTGTTCATTAATGTTTATAGAACTTTAACTTGTAATCATCCTAACTGAAACACTAGCCAAATGTCTTTCAACAGGTAAATAATTGAAGGTATTTTGGTATATTGATACTATGGAGTACAACTCAGAAACAAAAAAGGAGCAAATTGTCATTATAAACAATATAGATGCATTTCCAGAGAATTAAATGTGAAAAAGAAAACACTAAAATTCATACAGTTTATGATTCAATTCATGTTACATTTCTAAAGGACAAAATTACAGAAATAGAGAGTATCTTCATGACTACTAAGCAGTTAAGGATGGGATGAAGGTGGAAGCCAAATGTTGATAGCTATAAAATGGCAGCAGCAACACAGAATATGCTTGCAGTAATGAATGTTTTCTGCATTTTGAGTCCACCAAAGTTAATATGCTGGTTGTGATACTATTCTGCACTTTTATAAAACACTATCATTAGAGGGAACTGAAATTCCAATCTTCATTTTCACTGTCAGCCAGCTCAGGATTATAAGATTTCTCACTGGGTTATAGGATTCCTCACAGCACTACTCCAACATCTCAAGCCCTCAACAAATTCTTTTTTTAAATTTATTTAATTCTGATTCATTGAACACAAATGGAGTACAGCTATTGTTTCTCTGGTTGTACACAAAGTAGAGTCACACCATCTGTGCATTCATACAGGTACTCAGGGCAATGATATCTGTCACACATTCTGTTATTATTCTTACCCCCTGACCCCGACCCCACCCTTCCCTTCCCTCTATGCTATCTATCCTTCCTCCATTCTTGCCACCCTTCCACCCCACATTATGCATCATCATTCACTTATCAGAGAGACCATTGGGCCTTTGGATTTTGGGGATTGGCTAATCTCACTTAGCATAACAGTCTCCAATATCATCCATTTACCTACAAATGCCATAATTTTATTCTTCTTTATGGCTGAGTAATATTCCATTGTATATATATATACCACAGTTTCTTTATCCATTCATCTATTGAAGGGCATCTAGGTTGGTTCCACAATCTAGCTATTGTGAATTGAGCAGCTATGAACATGGATGTGGTTGCATTACTGTAGTAATCTGATTTTAAGTCCTTTGGGTATAGGCCAAGGAGTGGGGTAGCTGGGTCAAATGGTGGATCCATTGCAAGTTTTCTAAGGAATCTCCATACTGCTTTCCAGAGTGGCTGCACCAACTTGCACTCCCACCAGCAATGTATGAGTGTACCCTTTTCCCCACATCCTCGCCAACACCTGTTGTTGCCTGTGTTCTTAATAAAAGACATTCTAATTGGGGTAAGATGAAATCTTAAGGTGGTTTTGATTTGCATTTCTCTTGTAACTAGGGATGTTGAACATTTTTTCATAAACCTGTTGATTGCTTGAATATCTTCCTCTGTGAAGTATCTGCTCATTTCCTTGGCCCAGTTGTTGATTGGGTTATTAGTAGTCTTGTTGTAAAGATTTTTGAGTACTTTGTAGATTCTGGAGATTAGTGCTCTATCTGAAGTGTGTGTGGCAATGATTTTCTCCCACTCTGAAGGCTCTCTCTTCACATTGCTGATTGTTTCCTTTGCTGAGAAAAAGCTTTTTAGTTTGACTCTATCCCAATCATTGATTCCTGCTTTTATTTCTTGTGCTTTGGGTGTCATGTTAAGGAAATCTGGTCCTAGGCCAACATGATGAAGATTTGGACCTATTTTCTCTTCTATTAGGTGCAGGGTCTCTGGTGTAATTCCTAGGTCCTCGATCCATTTTGAGTTGAGTTTTGTACAGGGTGAGAGATATGGGTTTAGTTTCATTTTGCTGCACATGGATTTCCAGTTTCCCCAGCACCATTTGTTGAAGAGGCTATCTTTTCTCCATTGTATTTTTTTGACTCCTTTGTCAAGTATGAGATACCTGTATTTACATTTTTATTCGTAAGTGATGCATCCTCTGAGAGAGAAATTAGGAAAACTATACCATTCACAAGAGCCTCAAGAAAAATAAAATACCTGGGAATCAATTTAACAAAAGAGGTGAAAGACTTCTACAATGAGAACTACAGAACACTAAAGAAAGAAATTAAAGAAAGTCTGAGAAGATGGAAAGACCTCCCATGTTCTTGGATTGGCAGAATTGATATAGTCAAAATGGCCATACTACCAAAAGCGCTATACAAATTCAATGCAATTCCAATTAAAATCCCAAAGACGAATCTCATAGAAATAGAGCATCAATCATGAAATTCATTTGGAGGAATGAGAGATCCAGAATAGCTAAAGCAATCCTTAGTAAGAAGAGTGAAGCAGGGGATATCACAATACCAGACCTTCAAATATACTACAGAGCAATAGTGACAAAAACAGCATGGTATTGGCACCAAAATAGACAGGTAGATCAATGGTACAGAATAGAGGACACAGAGACAAACCCTCAAAAAATTTTAAAGGGGGAAAATATTCTTGATTCAGCTAACAATGTTGCACCCTCATGAGAACTCCTTATGGCCCAAGATTAGCAACATCAGAATAAATAGAAAATCTACTTAGGTGATGATTAATTTTAGAAGTTGATTTAGCTTGATTAAAGAATACATAGAAAACTGTTAAAGCATCATTGCTGGGTGTGTCTGTGAAGGTGTTTCCAGAGAAGAGTGGAGAGTGAGTTGATGAATTGAGCCAAGGAAGATCTATTCTTACATGGGCATGGGCGGGCATCAGCCAATTGACTGTGACCCAGAGAGAACAAAAAGGAGATTTCCTCACACTTTCTCTCCTTGAGCCGGAATGCATTTCTTCCCTTTCTCTTGGACATCTCAACTCAGGCTTTCCAACTTTTGGATTTCAGAATTTATGTATGTGGTTCCTTCATCCTCTACCTGAAAATTACATTTTCAGCTTTGCTGGTTCTGAGGTTTTTGAATGTAGAGTTAGTCAAGCTACTTTTATCAAAGGGTCTTAGGCTTGCAGATGGCAGGTCGTGGGACTTCTCCATCTCTGTAATCACATGACCAAATTTCCCTAACAAATCCACCGTCTACTCTCTAACTACCTATCTATCTATCTATTTCTTATGGATTCTTTCTAGAGAATGCTGACTAGCTTATGTGGAGTGATGCATATTAGGTTTTCCTGGTCAGTGAAGCATGTCCAACTCCTCTTGGCACCTTCCTGTCACCTTCTCCTGTTGTCTGTAGATTCCCCCAAAACCTATTTGCTTTTTTTTTTCTTTCAAAACAGGCATAAAGTATTTTTATTACCATTTTGAAGATTTCTATTTGATGTGATCAAGTATATGAAAAAGTAGAAATGATAAAATGAAAGGTCAATATAATAAATTCTAAAATCGTATTTTTCTCAAAAGACACATGTATGTATAACAGCGTATTATGAGTTTTAAACATAGGCAGATGTAATATGCATGACAAAAATAGTACAAAAAGTGGAAGAGAGAATAGCTATGTAGGAGTAATATTTCTATATCTTGTACAATTAAGTCAGTATAAATTTGCAGTAGATTCCAATAAGCACAAGCAATAACATTAAGAAATTAATTCAAAGTATAATGAATAAACTAATTGAATCATTAAAATATACACTAAATCTATCCCTTTAATGCAAATAAAACAGAAGGTGGAAAGGAGGGATAGATATGAGATACATAAAATTAAAAAATGAAATGACATATCTAAATCAAATTATAAAAATTACATAGAATATTAATAGATTAAATAGTCCAATAAAAAAGGCCAAGATTTTCAGTTTGCAAAAAGGAATTCCAAGTTTCAGCTATAGAACAATTATAGGAGACACTATTTAGAATGAATACAAACTGGCTAACCCAGAAAAATATAGATAAAATCACATCCTGCAAGCAACCACCTCAGAAAAGCTGAATTATCTATCCTAATATGTCAAATGCGCTTTAACAAACTTGCACAAAATATGATTAGAGATAAGGAGGAACATTTAGAGTGGTTAAAATGGGACTCTTTTAGTAGAATGTAACAGTTACAAAATTATATGTAATCAAAAGCAAGTCCTTGAAATAAATTGAAGTAAAATGAAAATAATGAAATGCAAGGATATTAAGCAAAATAATTCGATCAACAATTGACTGACAAAAAAATAAGTTGAAAGTAGATTAAGATGAATAAAGTTGAAGTTGCAACAACCCAAAATTTTGGGGATGCAGTGAAAATGTTAATAGAGGAAGTTAATAAATTAAAAGGACTGCATTATGAAAGAGTAAGTATCTGAAGTCAATAATGTAACCTTAAGACTCTGCGGTATAATGACCTAAGTAAACTCAAATTAAGCAAAAGGAAATAAATAAGAAGAACTAAAGTGAAAATCAATTAATTGGAAAAGAGAAAGATAACACTGAATTAACCAAACCAAGAGTTGTTTGAAAAGACCCAGCATTGACAAACCTTTAGTTAGATTGACCAATTTGAGAGAGAAACTATGTGTCAGGAATAAAAGACTGCTGATATTGATGTTAAAGAAAAAGTATTATGAGAAAATGCTATGAACCACTGTATGACCACCAAATTACATATCTCAGGTGAGATGGGCAAATTAACAGAAAAGCATAAATTAGTGAAACTGCCTCAAGAAGAAATACAAAATCTGAACAGTCTTATATCAAGTAATATAACTTTCATTTTGCTGGTTTTACATAAAGGATTATGTGGGAACCTTATATGTGACCTTTACCAAGGTCAGGTCCTAGATGTCAGCTATCTTGCCTTATCCCTTTTGGTTTTGAAAAGTGCAGTTCACAGAAATACTTAACGAATATTTGAGGAATGAATAAATAAATAAATGATTATACAAACAAAAAATATAATTACAACTTAAGGCACTGGTTTTAGTGGTTATATTCTGTGTATTATTTGAGATGGAGGATGGTAGATTTGGGTATAGAGAACTTCATTCATCCTGATATAAATAGCAAGCAGAGAATCAAATGTACATGTTCAAAACAGACATCCCAAATGACCTTCTCAAGGGAAAAGAATGTTACCTGTTCCTTTAGTAGTTAGTTATATTTAGCCTAGCAAAGAAATTGTCATTTCATGGAAGAAAGAAAGAAATAAAGAAAGAGAAAAAAAGAAAGAAAGAAAGAAAGAAAGAAAGAAAGAAAGAAAGAAAGAAAGAAAGAAAGAGACCCTGACTCATAGAATGCAGGGCTAGTGAAGAATTGTCCCCTTCTCTTCTGTCATCTATCCCTTTGTCCTGGACTTTATCTCCTGACTGCTAGACTTCAATTTGAGAATTGTTTAGGGGAAAGTTAAGATAAAAAAGTTGAATTAATAGCAACAAAGAATAGAAAGATGGTTGATAGGAGTTGGGGAGTGGGGGGAATTGGGAGATAGTCAATGGGGTACACATTCTTAGTTAAAAGGGATTAAGGTCTAGGGATCTGGTGTATATCACAGTGATTAGAGTGAATAGTACCATATTGTTACTTTCAGATTTGCTAAGGGAATTGATCTTAAGTGTCCTGACCCTGACACACACATTGGTATGACAGGGAGGACACAGAATGACACTTAGAAGATACTGTCTCTGAAAGTATTACATTTGAATGGGAGAAGATGTACAATAAACCCTTAAGTATATAATTAGAATAATTTAAAACAGCAATGAATAGTACCAAGGGCATAACATTGGGAAATGCCACAGACCAAATCTCTGAGGATGGAGAATGTCTGGAAAAGGTGACCAAAGAGAAAGTTTACAAGGTCATATGTGAACCAAGACATAAATGGTAAGACAAAGGGAAGTATGTGAATTCCTAGAAGGAGAGCATTCCAGGTAGAAGGAAAAGCACATGCTTATTTTGGACATAAGCTTGGAATATTTGCAGATCTACAGATAAATGGCAAAGCAGATAAAACATTCTCAGTGAGGACTGGATTCTAGAGGATAAGATCTGTGTGGTGTACAGGGACCTGAGTACATGAGGTTTTTAGGTGCAGAGTTTGCACTTTACCATGACAGCACATGACAAAAGCATCTGAGAACGTTGAGTTGGTGCAAAAGCAGGAGTAAGAATGAGTAAGAGGCAAAATTGACCTTGGAAAGGAAGTATGTTATAAGGTCCAGGGAGAAGCAATGCATATAAGCTTTGCATGATATTTATTAGGTGAAATCTAGTCCAGCAACTTCAAAAAAAAATAGTAGTCGATTGGTTCAAAACAAATTGGAGCAAAGCATATAGAGGAAATTACAATTGTATTGTATTGCATGAAGATTGTCCAGGAGCTGTTAATGGGACTGAACTAAATCCAGACCTAAGTAGAGTCCATACCTATCTCCCTCCGTTAAATTACAGATGAATGGTGTGAGTTGGGGAGAGAGTTAGCTGAGCCATGTCAGGTCACTTTCAGGATAACCCAAGGCTTCTAGGGATGAGAGGTGATGGGGGTTTGGGAAAGAGAGAGGGAGTGGGGTTGGGGGAGGGAGAGCTGGGTGGGCAGTGTGTAAGGATATGGAGTTCCAAGAAGGTCTAAGGTGTAGTCCAGGAGTGGAGCCAAAGTAAAAGACAGAGGTGTTAAATCCAGGTCTCTGTTTTTTTGTTTGTTTGTTTTAATCTTACTGTATACTTTTTTTTATTTTAGTTCATTATACATAAATCGGGTACAACTCTCATTTTTCTGGTTGTTCACAAAGAATCATACAATTTGCCTATTCATACATATACATAGGGTAAAGATGTTTGTCTCATTCTCTGGTTTTAAAAGGCAATGAAAGAGTCAAAATACTAAGAGATTGTAATAGACAGCTCACAGCTGTGGCCATGACAGGTAAGAAAATGCTGAATGCTGCTGATTCACTGGCTTTGGGTTTATCCCAAACATTTAGCAGGATTAGACATTTTGCAGGATTAGTCAATCAAACCAATGTTCAGATGGTTTAAAATTGGAAAACTGTCTTGCAGAAGAAGCATCTGATGAAAACATAGCTGAAATCCATTCATATAAAGCCACAATCCATTTGTGTCAGCATCTATGTTTTAATTTTGAGAAATGTACATAGGAAATTAAATTCAAAAAATACCTTTAATCTTCATAGACCACTCTTCCATAGTATTATAACAAGAGGAGCTAGCACGCCAATATAGAGAACAAGTGGTCCTTCACTTCATTGCTTCCGGTCATGACTTGAGCACTTCAAATTTGTATTTCAAAGCCAGGTGGGCTTTGGGTCTTGGCCAAGATGCGCCAGCTCTGCCACACTAGTGTTGTTCTCATTGCTCCACCACAATATACAAAGGAAGGGTCATGTTTCAGCTTTTCAGAGCCAGCTGGCTGATTTCACTCCTGACATAGCATCCAATTCCAAGATCTTCTATTCTACAGTAACAGAAAAGGGAAGGGTCAGGTAAGATGATTGTACATTAACCAGAGGAAGAATTATTTTTTCTATGTTCCTTTTAGATATAAAATAGTTTCACTTGCTTCCTTGGAAAAAAATCCTAGGGTAGTAAAATGTATTTGAAAATTCTCCCTTCTGTGTGTTGAGAAGTCTTCTTAGTACTAGGTATACAGTGTTCATTGATTATATATATATATATATATGGGTGTGTTTGTGTTTGTATGCTAAATATAAAGTCAATAATAACTTTTATGAAGGAAAATATACAAGTGCAATGATAGAGAAGAGTGGGGCAATGAAGTTGAAGGAACCGAGGACTTAGGGAAACAAACTCAAAGCAACCAATTGAAATAAGAGTTGTGTATGTGTATGGCATACCATCTCCCATGCTTTGTGTATTCAAAACCCTCCTCTCCATGTTCTTTCATCTTTCTATCCATGCTCATTTATTTTCTTAATCTGTGTTAGGCATCTTAACAAAACAAGATAATGAGAAGGAACAGTGTGTCTGTCTCATCTCTAACCCCTCTCCAGTAATTGTAGTCACTGCTTCCCTCACAACTGCTTTTTAAAATAAAGTTCACAAAATGTGACACTTTCTAAAGACCTATTCTAGCAGGAGACAATTTTGTCTTAACATTAAGCATTAGCATGTGTCATATAAGTAGAAAGCATACTGCTAGTTCTCTGAATAAACTAGTTATGAATTTTTTATAAAAATTCTTACCATTTACAGGAAAACCTAGAAGAAAATAGAGTGTGCTTTTGAAAGTACATTCCTGGTACATGCTGTAAATTGTTGCAGTTTGTAGGATGTGAACTATTTTATGAGACAGAGACACTGTTGCTTTTCCTATCCAATAGGTGATTGGAAACAATGAACTCGGTATTGTTCCCATGCTCGTTCACAAGTTGTATGGTAACTAAGACTTTTCTCCAGTTCTCTGTTGACCTCTGTGCCATGCGTCCAAATGCATGGATGTTAATATTGCATGGTCTTACTCTGTTCTGTGTTTTGACCCAATCTGACCTTACTCTGTCAAAGTATCATGGCACAAGCCTTTCTCTAGAATCTTATATCCCTCCTTCATTTTGACAACTGTCCCTTTCCTTTATTCAGGTTCAGCTCTACCTTGCATTTCTGTGTGTGAGACAGAGCTGGTCTTGTGATGTTTACCTTAGTTCAAGCTGCCTTATTACTTAAACCAGAAATTAGCTGTGTCAAATCTCTGAATCTCTGTTTCTTCAAATGTAATGCAAATGCTAGTTTCACACAGTTTGGGATTATGAAATAAATTTTTGAATATACAAACACATGAGATATTGTGATGTTTTATGGCAACCTGAAGTTTCATCAATTATTCACAATCATCAGATTAGCTACTCTTATCTTATAGAAGTCAGAGGTAATGGGAGATAAGAAATAAAATGGTTGTATCAGAAACAAAATTCAGTGAAATTGAGTAGAATACTGGCTGATTTGATTTAAGTGGTACTAAGAGGAGACATTCTGAATAAGGGAGGCTGATGCCCACAGAAAGATGACAGAATTCAAAGGTGGACATGTCACAACCCCTTGAGTATAAACCACTGCAGCCAGAACCTTTATGTCAATGTGTGGGAAATAAGTCAACTATTCCTCTCACTACAGGATCTTCAAAATACATCAACGAAATTATCACACTCCTGGAAACAGGTGAAAGTAGAACAGGTCTTGCTGACTTTGTTGTATGAAAGAGTTAGAATTGGAAGTCAATATATAACTGTGCAGGTTTGGAGGGGAGAATGTGAGAACAAAGGAGGGTAGAAGCAGAAATTAATATACAGAAATGTTAATAAAGAACTTGTGTCTTTGGGGAGTTATTTGTTTGTTTGTTTGTTGTTCTATTTTTTTAATGAAAGCTCTGATAGAGAATAAAATTCTATCTGACAAAATTTTTTATGATCAACATCCTGTCACTTTTATCTATCTCAAATGTGACTTTCTCTATGTGAAATTCACTCTGATACTCCAGGAGCAATGGAAAAGAGCAAGGTACATTTTATTCTTGCTTAGAAAAGTACTATGCTTTAAGAGGTTACCCTATTATCAGAGTGGAACCAAAAAGAACTGTATATTCATTGAAAGATTAGAAAGACTATGGAAGGCCACAATAACCAAGTGTGCAAAATCTCCATTCCATTTTCTCTTTTTTAATGAACCTCTAAACTCAATTAGGCAGGACTACAGTATTGAAAACATAAATTATATAATAGACTAAATAAAATTTCTATTACATTCAAATATAATCTATTTACTGAGAGGAGAGAAATACATTCTTTCCCCTCAGATAATTAAATGCAGTCCTTACTAATGTATTTCATTTATCCATTTATTTATTATATAAATGATGATTATTCATACTGATGAATATTAGAGCCATTATTAATTAGCAAATTCTGATATCACAGCTCCACCCAGAAATGTTAACTCAGAATCATTGAGGTTGGTCTACAAGCATCTTCTTTTTATTATTATTAATAGTGCTGGGGATTTAACAAAGGGCCTTGTACATGCCAGACAAGTGCTCTACCACTGAGATGCACCCCAGCCCTAGGCATCAATATTTTAAAGAAACTCCTAGGATGATTTCCACCACAGGCATAGTGTTGTTCATCACTATGAACATAAAATCTGAAAAAATAATGTAGAGGAGGAGAAAAGTTTATTTTGCCTCACAATTTCAGAAGTCAACTCTACAGGTCTGAGCAGAACATCATGGTAGAGGTTGCATGGCATGGGAAAGCATTTCAGGCCATGGAGACAAGGAAGCAGAGTGAGTTTTGCTAGCCAGTGACAAAATATAAACCCCAAAGACATGCCCCCATGATCTACTTACTCTTGTCACACACTACCTGCCTACAGTAACCACCCAGATAATCCATAGTGGTTTAATACATGAATTAGTTTAAAGCTCTCATAATCCGATCACTTCTCTTCTGAATATTCTTGCATTATCTCACACATGAACTTTTTGCAGACACTTAATATCTAAACCATGACTGGTGTTGAAATCATCATAGAAAATAAATGAGACAGGTTTCTAACATTTTTCATAAAGATTTTTAGAAAGGGGAAACAGAAGACTGGCACAAATTTGCTATGAAATTTGAAGAAGATAAAAATGTTAGGATAGAAACTGTGAGCAGGAATCTTAATTTAAATAAGGTGGTATGTGAGAGTTTGGATAACTTCCATATATCCAAGTGAAAGTGAGAATATAGATTAGGAAGATAGATTAGGAAGATGATAGAGCAGAGCCTCCAGGACCTGTTGTGATTAAAGTTCAAGAGAAGAGAAAAGAAGAGAAAACAAAGGGCAGGAACAGCAGAATATCAATGGGTTCAAAGAGCCTTAGAATAACCATGATTCATTGTCAAACAATGGACTAACACTTCTGAGAGTCTGTGGATGAAATGTTCTGAAAATCAAATTTAAACAAGGATGTGTTTATCAGTCAACACTGTTGACTGATAGACCTCCCAATGTTGAAATGAAATCTTGTCTAATTGAAAACCTACATTCCCTTATATTAATTTATCAATTTTATACAAACTGAAGGGATTATAGCACATTGTAATATTAGGGATTTAAAAATTTCTATATAGAGTATGTATTGAAAGGTCATTGAAAATACACAATTCTAAGTCAAGTTAATGTTGATGAATCAAACTCTTGATCTTTCCCTAAAACTTCTCTTCTGATGCCTTCCCCACCTCAGTTAAGAAATTGTCCATAGTTATTCAGACTAAACACTTTGGAATTAGACTAAACTGCCCTGTTTTTGTACTTTATCTTCTTATTTTTGTTTTCTATTTTTCCTTTTAAGAATACAAATTCTATAAGAGCAAAAATTTTGGAGTATTTAGCTCAATTCTTTCTTCCTATCAATGCATAATACATGCTAAGTTAATAGCTATTCAAATATAATAAATGGAATTGCTTCTAAAAATAAATTAAGAAAGCATATGTAGACTTATGTTGATGTATCTTGGAGCTGACACTTTCTAAAAAAGAGTCCATCACTTGTTACTAAATTCATTTAGTACATCAGGATGTGTTATTACGCAGTAGTTTGACGTTAGATAATGACAGCGTACCATACATTGCAAAGAGCTAGAAAGAGTTCTATTGTTTTCACCATAAAGGAAGGATAAATGTTTGAGGACATAGATATGTGCAACCTGATTTGTCTTTACATGGATGCACATACATATCAAAACATCATGAACTATCCCTTATGTGTATATATAATACACAACTGTAAAGCAAAATGTAAGTATGTGCAATGTTTATTGTTAGGTATCAATTGAGAATAATTTTTAAAAGCAGAGTTTTAAGTATAGTAACACATATGAAGATGCCAGAATTAGGCCCTTATGCACTGAGAAGTAAAATGGAATTGAAGAATATACCTTCTACCCCTTGTAAGGTCACTTTTTCCAAAAGTCTTTGTTCATCTATCTTAATCTAGATGACACTCTACTCTGATTTTTCTAAATCCCTTTTGCTTTACATAGCAGAAAATCCAGACAAACAACTCCGTGTTCTCTGAAATTCTGTGTAGAATGCTATTCATCCTCATGTAGACTTTGAAAGATCCTTGAAACCAGGGTCTTTGCCTACTGTTTTTTGTTTGTGTGTTTGTTTTAATCCCAATTATGACTAGTAATGACTTGCAAAAAATGGGTTGGTGAATTTGTTCTTTCAATAAATAATTGAGAGGAAAATGACCTAACTGCATAAGAAACACTAACATTATTCTGTGGAGATCTCAATATGAGATGACAGTGAAGACAGAAATAATCGTTCTCTTGCACTCTGACAATTCAGGCTGAAGTCTCTTAGATTTGACCAGAAGACTAACTCTCTTCTCTAACCAAAATTCATCTGATGTGGCCAATTTTCTTGGACTGTGATGTGCAAATAAACTTATGTTTTTATTAAAGATGTAATTTCATGGGCCACAATCCATATATACTAAATTAGAATCTCTCAGAAGAGGACCCCATATCTTGCCATTCTAATAATCCAGACTACTTTTTAGCCCTTAAGATTGACAACCATTTTGCTTAGAGATTATAGCCTAAGATTATATCTCTAATCTCAGATGGAGATCTGAATTTCATCTGTTTAATTTTCATTTCAGACTGTAACATCCACTTCTCTATCTTTTTCTGAAATCAAATGTTATATAATTTAAAGCTTTTCACCACGATACTTTTGAAACAATGCTATATAACCCGTCAAATGTTTGATTCCAACTCTTAAACCATTTCTTTGCATTCAACTAACCACTCCTATTTCTATCACTGTATTAAAGGTCATTTTAAAAAAGAAATAATTAAACAATTGTTTTGGTGCACAATTTTACATAATAGTGGCATTATGACACATTCATATATGCATATGACAATAATTCATTCAATTTCATTCCCATACCTCCCCTGGTCTTCCCCATCTTCCTCTCCTGGATCTCCTTTCCCTACTCTATTAGTTTCCTTTTTATTTCCTCAGGATCTCTTTTATTCCGTTTTCTCTCTAGATTCCACATGAGAGAAAACATATAACTCTTGACTTTGAGTCTGACATTTTTTTTTTTTTTTTTTTTTTTTTTTTTACAGGATCCCACAATCCTAGTGACTCAAACTGTGTCATAGGGTAAAAGTTTATCTTTGTGTGTGTGTGGGGGCGGGGTACTGGAGATTGAACCCAGACCTTGTACATGCAAGGCAAGCACTCTACCAACTGAGCTATATCCCCAGACCCAATTTAATATTTTTTTTAACAGCTGTCATCCTAATGGAGTTGGACAAACAGATAATGTCATAAATTGGTACCTCCAGTGGATGGCCTAAAAAGCAGGCAAAGTCAGCTATTAGATGAACTCCCAATAGCAGGAAAGATATAAGATCAGTTTCTATCATTTGCAGAATATTGAATTTGGAAGTTCAATAGGAACTAGGAATATAGAAAAGAGTTTGATTTGAATAAACCACCAAGATTCTTGGGTTCTAGGCAAAAAAAAAAAAAAAGCCAACAAAAAGATTACTTCTGCTGAGTGGCTCCTTTTTTATTGATCTGTTTTGGTTTCCAGAGGCCATCCACTAGAGCAAAGAGCAGATTAGATTAATGTGTCACCCTGGGCATTTATAAATATATTTAAATGATTGTTTAAGCAAGAACAAGTAAACTTGAACTCTGTTCTTTAAATAGCTCTATTGATTATTGGACAAACAAGCAAAATGAATTTAGAAAACAAAAGAAAGTAAACATTTTATACTCTCTTATTAAACTTTTTGCATTTCATCAATGCTATGGAATCATTAGTGTAGGATGATAACATAATGTAAAAATGATTTGTTAATATTGTTAATGATTTGTTTAAACTTGAACATTATAGAGAATCCTACAGTGTTAGAGGCTTTGAGAAAGACTTGGGATATTTATTTGCCACAATGAGTTTTCAAAATTCAAAACTGATAATTTCACTCCATTTAATTTTCAGAGGTTCCTTGTTGCTTCTTCTTTGAAAACATTAAATCTGTACTGTTTTAACTTAACAACAACAACAACAACGAAAGAGACACCCTCTACTTTGTGGCTGACACTGAAAATAAACTTGCTCTTAGTTCATTTTTCAGCTCAACTGTCCAGCTTCTCTCTGCCTGCACTGGCTCAGCTAAATGCTGCTGAAGAAATGGCAATAGTTGGACCACGGATATCACATGGCCTTCAACATGGCATAGGAATTTTGTGCTGTGTTTCCTAAATAATGAGATTCCCCCATCCTCTCAAATAGTTAATGCACATCTATCTGTTCATCTCTTGTCATATTTCTTCCCTAAGTATTCCACACTCTGATGACAACCATCTCAACTGGAAAATTCAATTCACATTAATTATGAGATTAAAAAGGCCAATTAGGCAGTCTTTCAACTACACAGAAATTCTGTCCTAATACTGTTCATGAAGCTGCTCTTCTCTAGGATCAGCACTGCTCCTCTGCAACTTGTGATCGAGAGATGATCCTGTGTGGTGCCTTCAAGAGCTTCAGTCCTAAAACTACCATAAATTATTTTAGAATATCAATTTATCTTCTTCCCTCCCTTCTTCTTCCTTACCCTTCCTTTCCATTTTCCAGTCTCTCAGTAGCCTTGACAACATATCCCAGACCACCATAACTCAGTTATTATTTTACGAGGTCACAAATAATTCCCCTGTGGTCATACATTAAGTCTTGTCTCTGTTCTTGTCTCTATTGACAACTTAGTAGTAGACAAAACAGTTGACACATTCTTTCCTAAGATGATTGCTTCTTGCTTTTGTGACATCACCTATGGTTATTTTTCTTTCTACTTCTATATCTTAGAGAGTTGCAGTGCCCCACCCAGGGATGTTCTGCTCATCCCCTGAAATGATCACTTTTAGTATCATGGGGATGGTAATGAAAGGGGATTATGGGCACTTCGGTTAGTTTGTGGCGTGGGAAGTGGTCCTCTGTTTTCTTTCTGGAAATTGGTGTGTCTCCATTAGAGGAGGGATAAAAATATCTCTTTCAGGATTCAAATCTCCCTAATTTATATACACATTCAAATACTACAACCACATGCTCTTCTCCATCATCCAAGTTAAGATGATATGACTTCTACTAAGAAAGTGAGTTGTTTCAAGGACAACAGAGTTTATTTCATCCTTTTGATTGTGTTCTCATTCACTTTCTTTGCTAACTTTGATTTCTGGTTATTAAAACTGAGGGGAAGATATCATGGACCAATTTGTTGAAAACATAAGATACACATTCTCTCTCTCAAGCCCTTGTAATCTTGCAAACATTAACTGGTCTAATATGTCCTAATGTTCCCATGTAGTCATTTGTATCATTGGACTGGAAATAAATCTATAAATAATTTTGATTCTATATATACTTCTTGATTCTTAAGAACCTCCATAATCCTATATGAAAATGATGAATTTCTGAAATGGTGACTACTCCACACTTTATCAACACCTCTGTTCCCTGTTTTTGTCAAAATCAACTGTGAGAAAACAAAGGAGAATTTCCAGACTTGGCAAATAAATTATATGGATCAATCAATTAAATTTGTCAGATAAGCAATACATAATTTGAGATCATACTTACAGTCATAGTAGTAAAATATTATTCATTGTTTGTCTAAAAATCCAAATATAAGTAGGCACCTTGTACTTTATCAGACACCTATTCCCATGGACTGCTAAAGACAGAGTTTCTAGTGGTCTTGGCTCATATTGCAGGTGACTACATCAGGACATGGGATCTTAGCAATGATTGGTAGATCCCAATTCATAGATTCAGATATTTCCAAAGATGAGTTTGGGAGGTTATGACCCAAACATACATGTAGGGTGAAAGAATCCTATAGAAGATGGGTCTGAATTTGCAGGCAGTAAGAGCCTGTCTTATCAACATTGTGGATGTAGTGCTAATTTAGAAGGGCCAGATTGGAGGGACAAATTCCTCTACTTAATCCTGAAGAGAGGCTTAAAGGTGTACTAAGAGAAACCCACACAGATATTATTTTTCTTCTGATCAAAATTTTTGCATAGAGCATTACCAGTATTCCAATCATAAACAACTTAAAATATTTAAATTTTATTATCATATAATTAATACACAACAAACTTATCATGTACAAATTGTATGATTTTATATTTTTTACATATGCATGCATTCACAAAATATTAATCATAAAGAGACATAAAAGCATGTTTTTCATTCCCACAATTTTCTTCATTCCTTTAATCAGCTGTCCTCCCTCTCTTTTTTCTCTCCATAAGATCTGATCTATTTTCTATCACTAGAGATCAGTCTATAATGTGCTGGAACTGTTTATAAAAAATTCACCACAGAGAAGTAAGTTATTTTTATAATCTTTCTCCTCTTTCTCATCATTATCCTTTTGAGATTAATTCAAGTTTATACATATGGATATACCACAAATTTCTGTAACCATTCAACTGATCATGCTATTATAGATAAAGCTACTCTGAACATGCACGTGTAAGTCTATGTCTGGACTTCTTATTGATGGAAGGGGCTGTCTTTTGATTTGCCAGTACCATATCTCCAGATCAGTGGCATTATGCAGCTACATTCATAACACTTGGCCCTAAGGTATCTTAGGGCCTCAGCATGCTACTGGTGCAGCTGAGATCAAGCAGCTACATGCTGAAATACCTTTTATTTTATTGTAAATTCTTTGCCAAATTTATCTTCTACATTAGTTTATAAATCAATATAATTTAAAAATTATAAGCAAAGATGAATTTTGTTTTATATTCATTGTGCAGAAATTGTGGTAAATTGAATCCCCACATATGTCCATGTATTAACCCAGAACTTGTAAATATGGTACGGTATGTGGCATAAGGGACTTTGTAGATATGATTAACTTAAACATCTTGAAATGACAATATTTTCCTCAACTCTCCAAAAGTACTCAATGGAATCATAAAGGTCTATACAAAAGAAGAGCTGGAGGATCAGTCAGTATTAATAGATGTGACAAGAGGACTAAAATTGGAGTGATCTGAGGAAGCTGGGCACTAGAAGAAGACACCAAAGCAGAGTCTGTCCTAAGAACCTCCCATAGGAAAAAGTCTTGCCAACACATGAGCTCAGTGACAGGTTTCAGAACTCTGCTCTCCAGAACTGGAAGATAGTAAATTTTTGTTGTTTGAAACTGCTAAATTTGTGGGAAATACTATCATAGAAATAGAAACCTAATCATATAGTAAAGGAGTTACTTAAAGTATGGAACTGGGATACTCACAGAGATGAAGAACTACATTTTCAGGTTGTGGAGAATAATTATAGTATATGAAGTAATAAGGAATATATTTTAGAGAGCATCACACTGATGTCTTTGGGAATGTTGATTGAAAGAGGAGGATGAGACAGAGGGTAGAGACCAGTTAGAAGCAGGTAGGAATGATACAGAGGGATCATTAAAGTTCAGAGGAAGATGGCATTTGGTGGAAATGAAGAGCAGGAGAGATTCCTATTATGTTTGGTATGTGGCTATCTGAGACTTAGGCAATTTTAAAGTGTGAGATTAAGAAGTCAAGTAGCTCGGCGAGGTGGTAATCCCAGCAGCTCAGGAGGCTGAGGCAGGAAGATCAAAAGTTCAAAGCCAGCCTCAGCAAAAGTGAGGACCCTGTCTCTAAATAAAATACAAAATAGGACTGGAGATGTGGCTCAGTGATCAAGAGCTCCTGAGTTCAACCCCTAGTACCAAAAAGAAAAAAAAAAGAAAAAAAAAAGTCAAGTAATGGAGAGAAAGAACTAAATGGGCCCCCCTAGTCTCTTTATGGTTTTTCTATGACTTTAGTCTTTTTTCAGCTAGGCATACTATTACCTGTATTACCATAAAATTGGTGAATTTCTGGTCATCATTTAGAATTCATACTGAATTTCACCTTTGCTTTGACTATGTTTTTTAATTTCTAAGAATCAGATATGAAACTGCTTAATAAAAATATTATGAATCATGAAAAGCACAAGTGAGTGTTGGATTAAGTAACCTGTCTACTACATACACATAGCTTTTCTCTATGCTGCAGTGCCCTTCTTGTACAGAGTCACCTATGCCAACACTTAAGTGATGTGGACTGAGAGAAAACCAGTGGCATCAACCTCATCTGTTGCACTTCAGCTTCCAGTTGCAAGAGAAAAAGGAGCTGTCAAATAGAAGATATACAGTTCCAAGGATGGAATTTGAAACTGCAATATCCAAACTCTATCGATGTGCTAATGATTCTTGTTATTTGCACACAAATTCCAGGCATAGTCACTGGAGAATGCATCAGGGAACTTTCTATTTGACACATCAGGCAGCAATACTTCTTTCTTCTTTTTCTACTCCCACTCCTTTTGCTTCCTCCTCTCTTGCTGATGCTTTATTTTTGCCTCTTCTTTCCTCTTTCTTCTTCACTTCATGCTTGCTGTTTAAAGAATATTTTTGATATAGAAGGATACAAGAGAAAAATGATACATTTAAGTTGCAAAAAGAATAGTCCAAGCTAAATGGAACATAACACGTTTTGGCAAAAAAGGTAAATGAATAAGGAAATGTAATGTTGAAGAGAGATAGAATCTTATTTCCTCAAGGTGCCATACACACTAGTTACAATATGAATATGCATCCTTAGAAATGAGTCCAAGAACAAATAACATACCATCCGATGCTCTCATTTGCATCTAAAACCTCCTCATTCTGAATGGAAAAAAGCCCATATCACTCTTTATTTTCAATGAAAGTATTATTTTGTGTCTACTATGTATCAGTTCTCATAAAATAATGAAGGAATGTCTGATTCACTGCCTTTGAATAGCTCACAGTCAAAGCCTATAGAAAAATTCATGTTTGTTGGCTTTCAGTTACTATGACAAGTACTTGAGATAAATAAGAAAGGTTTATTTTGTTTCACACATTTGGAGATATCAGTCCATGTCCAATTGGCCACACTGCTTTTGGACAAGGGTAGCACAGGACAAAATGGCAAGATCACACAGTGTCAGATGCCTGTTCACTTCCCAGCCTGGAAATGAAAGCAGAAGGGGAACAGGAGTGGCATAACATGATTTCTTTAGAGTGCACACTCCCATCAACTAAAGCCTCCTTTAGGTACTACCTTTTAATTTCCACTACCTCCCAACAGTGCCGCAGGCTGGGTGCTAAGACTTTAGAGTGCAGGCCTTTCGGGAACAATCCAGATCCAAACTATAGAAATACACGAAATGTTTTGTTGTGCAAATTTTGAAACACAGCAAAAGGGAATAAAACACCAGCAGAAATATTTGCAAACAGGGAATTTATATGAAAACAAAGAAGAGGTGGAGTCCCTGTAGAGAATAGAGTTGAGGAAAAATCTATGTTTAAGTCCTTTTAATATTCTTTTCAATACACACCAGTCCTCCTAGACCCTGCAGTGCTGTTATTCCTGAATTGTCATAGATGTGGCACAAATCAAATCATCGAATCCAGGAAAAGACAATTATGAGACATCAGTGAATCTATCAGGCTGTAACTTCTATTCTTCAATTTTCTCTTCTCTCCCTCCCAGTTTTATATTATAAGAGTGTATGCCAGTATTTGGCTTAAAAGTTTGCAATTCTATTCTCACCAGAGATAGAAAGGTGTGAACTAAATGACTTCTGATCATCTTTTCAGTTCTTTATATCCACTATTCTGAAAAAGATTCGATATAAAATACCCAGCCATAACAGTTTTAATATTCATTCTTCTGCTAAGGAAAATGAAATTGTATTATGTTTATCGTTATTGCCATCATGTTTCCCAGTTCACTTTTATACCAAGATGACTTCTCCAAATCCTTGCCTGATTTTGAAAATACTATTTATCCCACCAATATGTTTTTGTTTTAAAAATATAGATGTAGCCTGTTTGATAAAATTAATCATTCTCCAGGCCATTGGGAAAATAAAAAGTCTCCTTTCTCTACAGTTCTATTTATCCCTTCTTTCATTCATCTATTGACCTTAAATTAGACTTTCAGGAAGTCACCTGGCCCCACAGAAGACCATAGGAGGAGATGCAGCCTTTGCAATGAGAGCAGGTGAGGGAAGAGCTGTTCTCTCTAGTACTTAAAAATAGAAGTGCCATCCAGGTAACTTTCAGAAAAGCAGTCTCAAATGTACCCTAAGCATCAATGTGCACAAAGTAGGATGGAAATCACCTTTGCTGCTATTCATCGTTATTATTCACATAATGAAGGAGGAGGCTCTGGAATAAAGAGCTGTCATCTCCCTTTTTTTGTTTTTTGGGTTTTTTTTTTTTTTTTAGTTGTTTTTCTGTGAAAAACAATACTTTAACTCAAAGATGAACAGCTTCTGAGCTCAGCTGCTACTCCACGTTGAGGTTTCTCTCACCATAGTTACAAGAGAAAAGTAGTTTTCTTCCTCAGCCTCAGGCTACCAGGATAACTTTTAGACTAGTGATGGAGGCAAAATAGTCAGTAAACACCCTTAAATCTAACCTCATCCTTTATTAAGCTGTATTTTAGAAAGATACTTTCACACCTTCCATTAAAAATGACCTTCTAAACACTATCTTTGAAGCTTTAGAATCATAACGATGAAATTCTAGGAAGTCACTTTTTCCTATTGAATTCAGAACTTTCTGGAAGGATAAAGCTCTAACAAGATTAGAAAGAACACACATTCTTGATGCAGGAATGGGAGTTTTGCCATTTTCTCACTTAATAAACAGTTGTAACAGGGTTTTTTTGTTAAAGAAATAATGCTTTGGTGGTCTGTGGTCATAGTTCATCATGTATTTTATTGAGTTTACACTTGTCTTTGGACTGCAATGACCATGGGTCCAGTTTGTGGTCCTGTTATCATATAGGTGGATGCATTCATCTCTACATTGTGTGTATGGAATTGGCTCAGTGATTATGGAGGATAGCTAGTATAAAATCTGAAGAACTTTTGCTCTCATTAGAATTCAAATCCGGGAAGCTGCAATTTCAATGCTGGAAGTTGTTGCACAATTAGGAAGAACTGTGTCTCAGTTTGAAGGCTATCAGAGAGGAAAACTCACTCTTATTGTGGGAGAGCAAGTCTTTTGTTGTTCTCAGACTTTCAGTAGATTGGATGGATGAGATCCACATTTATGGAGGGCAATCTGCTTTATAGTTTAGTAATTTAAATAATATTTTCATCTAAAACACCCTCATAGAATCACTCCAAATAATGTTTGAACAAATACCTGGGAACCCCATGATCTAGTCAAGTGGTACATAAAGTTAAATATCATACTCTATAAATAATGGACTTTTTTCTGTAGGAATAAAGGAAATAAATATTCCAGGTTTTGCTGACAATATTGTCTATCTTGAAAGTACTCAACTTTACCACTGAAAGCATCAATATACAATACCTAAAAGTACAGGCATGGTTGTGTTCCGAGAAAATTTTATTTACAAAAATAAGTCACAGACTAGACTTGGGAGGAGAGGTTAAAAATTTCTTTTAATGAAAGAATGGATTATAGGTCATTACTTTGCTGAACCTTGATATAAATTGTGCAATAATTATATTGCAATTCCTCAACTTGGAAACTGTGTTTAATTTCTCAGCAATTATAAACACAAACAGTTTTATAGTCTGGTACATATTTATCATGGCAGACTTCAATTTCCTGTGTTCACTCCCTTATTCTCTGTATTCTGTTCACATCTAACTCTGAAGTGTGACTTTCAATCCAATGTACTGAATTCATTTTGTTTTCTTAGGTCCAATAAACAATGAATTAAATTTCAAAATGACACCCATTTTTTTAAATATATTTTTTTATTTCAGTTCATTGAACACAAATAGAGTAGAGCTATTATTTTTCTGGTAGTACACAAAGTAGAATCATATAATTTGCCTATTCATACATATACATAGAGTAAAAATGATTGTCTCATTCTATTATCTTTCTTTCCCCACCCCCTTCCCACCCCTCATTTTCCTCTATACAATCCACACCCATTTTTGAAGCCTTTTAGTTAAAACCCTGTTTAGGTAAGGGATTCTTTTCCTCAATCACCAAGTTCAGTTTTCCAGCAATTGTTATTGCACCATTTTATGGGCCATGAGAGAGTTGTCTTGATTTTTAGTTTGTACAGCTTTGTTAGTCAGCTTTCCATCTCCATAACAGAATACCCAAGATAATTAACTTACAAGGGGTAAAGTTCATTTTGAGGCTTCAGTTCATGTTCACTTGATCCCATGAGCTTTGGGCCTGTAGTGAAGCAGGACATATGGTAGGGACCATGTGTGGCAGCAGGCTGTTCATTTTGGGGTGTCTGGAAAGCAAGGGAGAGGAAGTAGAAGGGCTGGGGTCCTAAAAACTCCTTGAGGACATGCCCACAATGAACTAATTTCCTCCCACAAGGTCCCAGCTCATGAAGGTTTTACTACCTCCCCTGTACCCTGGGATGGGGACCAAACCTTTAACATATAAACCTACTGCAGACACTGAAGATTCAAACTCTACCAATAGTCTACATTTCTTTTTACTGTTTGCAAGCTAAGACCTGCAGACATGACATTTAATGCTTTTATTGACTATTTATTGACTATTACTCAATATTCTTTTTAAATATTCCTTATAAATACGGTATAGTTGATCGATTCACAAACTTCCTTCAAATTCCCCTCTCTTGCACAAGTGAAAAATGACCAAGTCTTCTCTTATTGCTAAAAATAACAATTGCAAACCATTACTGCATTTATAATACGTAAGATTCTGCTCTAAGCACTATTAGAAAATGAGCTAATTTAATATTTATAACAACTTCATAATTTAAGTTCCCTTTTTTATCTCCATTTTGTAAATTAAAAACCAACAATGAAAAAGAGATTTTTCTTATAATTTTGCCAACATTATGAATCTAATAATTCAAACCCACAGTCTGTCTCTAAAACACTATGACAGATTAATTCTCACCCATATTTGATTGTCTATATTGAGGAAAATCTTATTGATATTTATATTTTTGCTTCAAATTCAAACTGAATTTTAGCTATATGAATGATTTTGAACATTGCAAACATGAAATTCATATAAAATCAGCTTACAAATTGGCATACATACTATTGTTTGTGAACTATTGCAGTTTGCTATGCAGCTCAACCCCCAACTCAGTTACTGAGAAAGTCATTTCTTTCAAAGGCACATCTCTATGCCTTTCAGTATCTAACACACAATGTGGAAACTGTCGGCTTTCAAGAAACTATCTTTGAAATTCACATCTGAATTTAAAAGCGCATATTTATAAAGCTTTGTCACTGTGTAAACATCCAGAATTTCGTATCCTGATTTTTGGGGGGGTGTGGGTGGAGAGGAGTGTTGTGATTCTAAATAATCAGGATGGTTCAGCATATTTACTTGTTCATGTTCTGATGTAAACCAAAATGAACCATGAGTTAGATGAATTAAATTATTCACTTTGACCCCTGCAGAAAAAGTTATGCTCTAATTTTTTAAATTTTGTACCAAAAGCAATTGAATTCAGCAAAAATGTGACCCACTGGGCATGAATTACCTCGTTTGCATACTAATCAGCAGCCCACATGTTACATAAAACACTTTTAAATCTATTTCCTCTAGTTACTGGGTACTAAATCTAAAATATGCATTTTTCAGAATATTGATAGTGGCACTTCATAATTTGGTGTAACCTTTCATAGAAGGATTTGGTGTAACCTTTCATAGAAGGATAAAGTTTAAAAGTACTATTTAAACCTTTGGAGGGCTTAATTTCCTTTTAAAATATGTGTAGACTTCATGATACTATTATATATCATCAGATATTAGAGATGGTCTAATTATTTTTAAAATTTGTATCTACTTTTCACTAACTTATAAAATAATTGAGAAATCAAAGATGGACAAAGTGTATTACCTTTCTAAAAATTATCCATAACTATAGTTCAAGTATTAAAGAATTCACCTAAAGTAAATGTCTACTGAACTCCATAGGCAGAAGTAGTTATTTTAAGCTTTAGCTTTCAGAGACACCTATCTTTTCCTTCTGTGCAGTCATGCTCATCAGGAACTTTTTAGGACATTTAAATCTATCTTGGGGTATGAAATTTTAATGTCATTTCTTGCTCAAATATTACACATTGAGTAATATTGAAACACATTGAGTGTACAGGAAATATTTTCCAAGATCATCACTTAACAATGTTCAACTTTAAAACTGTCTTCACATTAATTTTTCCAAACATAAAAATACACTTCATAAATTAATTTCCAGTTTCATAAATGGACAAGACCAAGTATGTTGAGATTATTTAACTTTAACATGAATGTCTTCACTGCACTTTACTAGTTGTTTGGCCCTTGAGATTTATCAAAGCCTTAGTCTGTAAGACACAGATTCTCATCTCTAAAGTGGATACAATAATAGAACCTGTTTTTTAAAGTTCTAGTGAGGACTGAGAGAAATAGTGTATTAAGAGATTTGCCTGAACTTGCCATTCCTGTTAATTGTTCATTTGTGGACAGAAATAAGTCGTCGATTTGACTCCATTTATGCCATGCCATTATTAGAATGATTGACACTTCAGACATTGAATTATAATGGTATTATATGTAAATACATTATAGTTGATGTGGTTCATTCAAAACAATAACCTCTGAGGGAAAAAACTAGGTTTTAGTTACTTTGGTGCTTTCAGTGTTTATCAGGATACACGAAATGACTCAACAGGTGTATAATGAGTAAAACCAAAAAAGTTTATAAAAAAAAACAACAGCACAATGAATGAAAGAGAAAATGGCTCTGTAGTGGTCAATTTCTCTGTACACAAGCAGCCACCTCTTTCTCCATGGGTTTACACCATTCATTAAGGCATTCTTCAAGAGTCACACTGATTTAGCAATAACCATGATTTCCGTATGAAACTTATGTTCTAACAGTTTATCCTTACCTAAATATATAATGTAAATTTCAGTATACATCAGGATAGGAGCTTTCTTAGCTCCCTTTAAATTATACTTGATTTACACTAATAAAAATGAACTTGAAGAACTGGCCATTTGTTCCCACTTTAGGACCTATAAACATTTAAATTTTTAATTTAAGACAAAATTTGAAAACAAATATATAATAAAATGAAAAAATACAAAAATGTAATGTCCTCTCATAGATAGTGATACAGCATTATATTTGAATTATCTGTACCTCCCTAACTAATTTATATAGTTGCACCTATGGTCCAGATCTTGATTGAACTACAGCATAGAGGAGGGAGGTTATTTAATTTTTTTCTCTCTCTCTTGCTTTGCTTCCCACAGCTTCCCATGGCTAAATTTATCAGGAGATATTTTAAACACTTTAAACACTGATACCTTCTCTTCCTGAATCAGACTTGAAAATATAGAACATATGGCATGAATCTTCCTTCTACCCAAAAGGGGGTCTTGCTGCCAAAGACCTACATAACTGGAAGATTTTAGCCACAGAGAGTTCAGTTCCTTCCCTAACATCTCATAATTTTGACCATTATAGGTACTGTTTTATAGATCAGTATAAAGTTTACTATTGGGATTTGGAATGATTATTTAAAGTGTATTTGATTTCTTGAACACTTGAGAAATACTTTCTACTGCTTTTCTAGTCCTTTCCCATAGGGAACATAAAATATCCTTTTTTTCTCATCTCCTTTTTCTCCAACAATCAGCTAAAACAACAATGATGTTCATTGACTTTTACAATTTCCTGAGACCTATGACACTATGTTCCACCTATGTGATTTAAAATTGGTTCTCCCAACTTCCTTGAATAGTTAGCCGAACATACCTGAACTTGCATCCTCTGGACATTATAGACATTGAGCACCAGCTGGAGTAATTCCACACTATTGTGCCAAGTCTTAGCTTCTGCTACATAGGTTGTCACATTTTTTTTTTTTTAACAATCACATCCACATTATCTTGTACCAGTAAGAGCCCATTAAAATCTCAGATTCTATAGCAATAAACTGAGAAGATCACATGTATGATCTTTTGTTCATTATTTTGTCCATATTAAAAAATCAGACCTTTTCCAATTGCTTCACACTTCTAATATTTTGTTGGTTCAAAATGAAAAATATATTTCAAGTTTTAACCTGAAAATGTATAAAATACATAGATTGTTACTACTTAATAAACTCCTAATTTTATTTCTTTAAGATGAATTTAGCACTTTAAACACCAGTTTTACACTAGCAATAATTTGACTTATATTCCTAAACGTAACACTGGCATCAAATGTGAATGACTTTCTTCATATGAGCAGTGTTTGTTTTTCATGAAGATTTTTTATAAGACCATAAAAATAATATCAAAGCAAATAATATTTAGTGAATCCTTAGTGTATACTAGGCAAAAGGCTACGTACATGAACTTATTTCATCCTCTCAAACTTTACATATAGTATAAAGTATTATCTTCATTTTTCCATGTGTAAACTGAAGTACAGGGAAATTAATTAATTTATAAAAATCACACAGCTGGTTGTCATTTAATGAAAGAAAAAATTGCAATTTATCAGCATTTATCTCATACAAAATTATAAAAGTTTCACATCATATATTCATATAGGCATAGCATGATTAATTTAGAAATGTCCCTATTTCTGAGAAATTTTCCAAGTATCTTCTATCTTAACAGAAATAAAAGTAATAATATAGATACAAACCTGACTTCCATTCCTACTAAATGAGCTTTTATAAGTAATAAAATCTAGCTGGGCACAGTGGCACACACCTTAATCCCAACAACTCAGGAACCTGAGGCAGGAGAACCACAAGTTCAAAAGCCAGCCTCAGCAACTTCAAGGCCCTAAGCAACTCAGTGAAACCCTCTCTCTAAACAAAATATAAAAAATGACTGTGGATGTTGCTCAGTGGTTAAGCACCCCTGTGTTCAATCCCTGGTACTAAAAAACAAAAGAAAAAAGAAAAAGGGAATAAACCCTGTCTATTCATCTGTTAAGTCCTCTTCCTTCCTCATTGATCTTTAATCAGTTGTGTTTACATAGTGCCTGAAACAAACATTGTGGTGATCAATAATTATTTGCTAAATGATCAATCACTACATTACTGAACTTACAGTTTTTGTCAGGCACATGTTTCATAACACTATGGGATTTCTTAAGGTAATTTTTGAGGTTTCCTCTGGCTACTATCAGAGGCAGAAATAAGAGCAGAATAGCACCTGCATCTGGTCCTCTCTGACATGGCTTACATTTTTATACAAGCCTTCAAGTTTTTTCTTCTAGAATTTTGTTTTTCTACAGTATTATTCAAAGCCTCCTTGCTTCTTTGAGTATCTACAGATTCCAGCTGTGGTAACCGCCATCTGTGCACTGTAGCAATCCCATCAGTGAATTTCCAGGAACTCTTAAGACTCCAATGTATTTTTGATGACTTGTATATGCTTATGTATAAATGAATAAATAATCTAAAAGTGCAAATAGTTTCACAGCAACCTGAATATGATGTGTACGAAAGGAAGGGTATAAAGAATAGACTTTAATTTTTCAGGGAAATTAACAAACTTTTCAATCCCTCTACTTTGTCTCATACTACCTAAGCAAATTACTGAGTTCTGTGTAAAATGCATTTGTTAGAAACATCAACATCTATTTGTAATGGTGTGGTCAAGTAGGTTACTCATTTCCCAATTTTAATGAAAAATATTTTCTTTCAGAATTCTGGCTAGCCATATTTTCAGACACTACACTTTTAGATGCTAAATAGGAATTTTAGATTGAGAATGCCTTTGTTCTCCAATTCAACGTTCATTCTTTACTACAGAATTATGCATCTTTTTATTTCATTCTTCTTAAAATCGGCCTTTGTATTATCATCTACCAAAAGATATGCCGAAAATATAGGTAAAAGTGACAACATGTAGAATCTGCTATTACTGTACATACAGTAGTACATCAACATTTAATTAACCGCAGGCATTATGTTTAACCTTCTCATTCCCCCTCATGCATATTAATTCTTGGGAAAATTTTGAACTGAGTGATTTATTTTTAAAGCTCTGAATGTTGCCATGATATATCATTAGGGATTGCCCAACTGATAATCTTTCTTAAGATATTTTATTTTAATGCCTCCTGAAATTATTTTTATGCCTTGACTTTATAGTTTACATAAAATATCAAACACATGTATTATTTTTGAAATAAAATCTTCACTTGTGAATATATTATCCTTGTAGTTATTTTCAACATATTAATACCATCTATGTAAGGACTTTTAATATATTTATTCTGAAATATTGTTTGTACAATTTAACAACATAAGAAACTTTCCAATTAGTAAAAATAAAATAATAAAACAGAACATTAGATTAAACAGTGAGTTTCTGAGTAATAACCCTTATTTTTCTACTTAGTTGGATGCCCTTTTACATTTTACCTTGGATACCATTATCAGGTATCTAAGTAGTCATTGCCATTTGTAAAAGTTTCATAATAATATCTCTCAATAATGGAAACATTTTGAAAAATATCTTACAGACAAGTGTTGAAAGAACCAACGTATTTGTACACTGGTGAGTAAAATATCATATACATTTAATAAATACATATAAATTATATATATGTAATCATGAAGACATTATATTTCATATTTTACATAGTGTATATATTATGTAGTATTTTATACACACACAAGCACATGTATTATACATACAGACATTCAAACATAATATGAAAGCATTCACATAGTTGTATTTAGTTTAGACTAGGAAGTTAAAGTTACCAAGAAGTACTGTTCTCCTGGTGGAATAATATTGCAGTTAGCTATGTTTTTTCTGTTTCTCTTAAAATACCAGAAAAGTGCATACATAAAGTTAAAGTTCTGAAAAGAGATTTTGGTATTAGGTGCTTAGCTAGATGTTTTAAATTTCCTATATTATTTTGTAATGTTGATTATTATTAATTGTTGCCATTCTGCTGTACCACAGATCTCAAACCTAATTCCTCTAATCTATCTGAAACTTTGTATCCTTGGACCAACAATTCCCTCACTCCTCCTTTCCGTGACTCTCACTTCAGCCTTTGATAACCAGCTTTCTAACCTCTGACTACGAGTTCAATTATTTGTGGTTATTTATTATTAGTAGTAGTAGTATTAGTATTACTGCATTCAGATTTCACATAAAAAATCATGAGGTATTCGCCTAGCTTATTTCACTTAATATCATGTTCTTCAAGTTCATCCACATTGTTGCAAATAACAATTTCCTTCTCCTTTAAAGCTGAATAGTATTCTATTTTGTACATATACCACACTTCTTTGTTCCATTCATCTGCTGATGGACACTTCGGTCAATTTAATGTCCTGACTATTGGGAGTGCAGATATCCTTTCAACATTACTTAATTTCCTTTGTATATGTATCCTGTAGTAGAATTGATGGATCATATGGTGTTTCCATTTTAGCTTTGTAAGTTGCCACCATACTCTTTCCTATGATTGCTGTAGTAATGTACATTCCCAACATCAACACACAAGATTTCCCTTTTCTCCACATCCTTGCCAATATTTACCTTTCATGGTTTTGATAAACCACTTAAAAGGTGGGAGATGACATCTCACTGTAGTTCAATTTGCATTTTTCTAATGATCAGTGATGCTGAGTATTTTTTCAAGTTCTAATTGGTCTTTTGTATGTCTTCTTTTGAGAAAGGTTAATTTAGGTCTTTTGCTAATAATTAAAAAATCGGGTGTTCTTTTTACTATTAATAATAAAGATTGATTAAACCATGAAATTATATACCATTTTCCCATGAAAATAAATTGCCACCATACTTTCTTGAGGTGTTATATGGAGCAATGTACATTACTAAAAAATTTCACTTAAATTATGGATGTTTTTCTTTTTATTCTTTCAGAATTTTCCTCTTTGGGTTTTGGTGTGACCAGTGATAGAAAATCAAGATATGATCATTAGAGTGACTATTATTACACACTTATAATTTAAAGAAAGTCATTAACTGTTCAGATCCAATATTCTCAGATACATTATGAGTTTTGTGATGAAATATACAGCTATGCACATACAATGCAGTCACATTTTCTTGCACATCACAAGAACACTTCACTACTAATTAAGGTTACCATGCCTTTGAGTCTCCCCCAAAAAGAAAATTCCATTTGTGTTATTACACAGTTTCAAATTGGCAAAAATTCATTCCCTCCAAGCAAACCACATTTTCCCCAAATTATCACACTATTTGCTGCCTCTTCCAATGCTGTTTACAGTTAACCTTCATTCTGCATATTCGTCACACATATATTCATATGTTAGATTTTAAAAACCTATAAATTATTTAAAGAATCTTGAAATTACAAACAATAATTTAGTTACAAGCTCTGCATTTAGCAGTCATTTCTCAGGCCCATTCTGGTGTAAACAAGGATTTATTTCACATTGAAATAGTAAGAAATGTCTATTAATTATGTAGGAATTAGTAATTCAGTTTTATCTAGAAGCATTCATCTTCAACATGCCTTTGAAGTAGTAATCTACTATTTCTCTTGGTAGTATGGGGTCATTCTCTCCTAGAGAACATACTATATTGTATTACTTACATTACTCTTTCTCATAATTTATTGCCACTTTAAGGCACTTTAAAAATTCTAACAAACCATCTATGAATTTGTTCTTTTCACCCATTACTTTTATATTAAATGAATATTCAACAGAAATGTTTGATAATGGTTTTATAGAGCAGCTATAAATAATTTTTTGTGTGACTGTGGTGAGAACTTGAAAAGTGCTACTTAGATACCAACTTTTCTAATTCAGTGCCTAAATGGTGCAGTTTAAATTCTTCTGCCTATACACCTGGGAGGTCCATAGGTCTCTTGAGCTAGGGCAGTGAGGTCTATCAGGGTAGATCCAGTGCCAACTGACTGGACAGTGAAACTCCTTTTCACATGACCCCTGCTATGCTTTGCAAAAAAAAAAAAAAATGGAGTAATATTCCATTGTGTATATATACCACAGTTTCTTTATCCATTCATCTACTGAAGGGCATCTACATATCTACATTGATTCCATAATCTAGCTATTGTGAATTGAGCAGCTATGAACATTGATGTGGCTGCATCACTGAAGCAATCTGATTTT
>JAJEJO010005682.1:237638-260082 GCA_020662805.1 Glaucomys volans
CTATACGTGAAATATGTAAATATACTGTAATTTATTTCTCCATTCCTACACTGAGGGAAATTAGTTAATTTTAGTTTTTGCTTTCATAAGCAATGCTGCTTTCAAAAATTATGTACATACCTGAATCAAACAATATCATAATTTCATTAGAGCAGTTTTCCTTCTAATAAGATAATACAGATAAGTAGTAATTTAATCTTTACTTTTCTACTTTTAAAAATAACAAAATGATATAATTAATTTTAATAAAGTTGGTTTATTACGTATTCCTCAAATATTTTTATGTTTACAAATTGCATTGAGTTCCATAAAAATTCCCCTCTGCTTTATGAAACTTCACGAAGCTTCTTCCTGACTGTAGCACCCCAATTTGTTTTCTCATATAATTCGCTTCAGAAAACATTCATTTTGAATTCACATTTTATTGAGATGTAATTCGTCGTCCTGACTCTTGCAGGTTTTACAACCCAAAAAAAGAGCTGTCGTAGATACAGTGTCTATTAGGGTCTATAGTACTTTATATTTACTTTGTCATTTCCTAAGAAAAAACATGACATGTAAGTGTTTTTGATCCCATTTGATAGAGTAGGAAATTGAGGCTCTGAATTGACATGAATTATCTGGGATCCTGTTTCCTTTGTTAAGCTGAAATAAGGACTCAGGTTTCTCTGGCATCAAAATCCAGTTTCCTTCCTCCAGGTTAGGCCTCAATCTAAAATTAATTTACAGAGTCAAAAGAATTGTTTTCAAAAAAATGCCAAGCCATTGTCAAAAAAAGTCTATCTGAGGGTTATAGTGTTACATGCAATAGCCCTTCAATGCAACATTTTAAAATTAGAACACAAGATTTCATGCTCAATTGCTCACATTGGTTTATTATTAGAATTAATTAATGCACTTATTTCTCCTGGGATGAAGCTGAGTGAGATAATGTCAGAGTTAACACCTGAACTGCTAAGTTAGTGATCTTAGCTGTTTAACAGATTCACTCTGGAAAAGTTCTCAGCAAACTTTTGGAGGAGGGAAATTTGCATTTTATCTTTTTTTCTGTTTCTTGTGCACCCCAATAATTCATTCATATCCTCTTATTATTCTTGCTTTGAAGTTAGCATCCCACACACAAAGGTCTGTCAATAAAGAATCTTATATTATGGCTATATTATTTGTCCACTTGAACTTTTAAAAATTGGGATCTTTTCCAAAATTGCACTTTTTCCCATGAGACAGTTAAGTATGCATGTGTGTGTAAGTATGTAAGTGGAAAAATAAATAGCAATCAAATACATACTAATTTTAACTACATATGTAAAGATATTAGCCAGTATTTTTTTTTAAATGGGTCATCCATCCATTGCTCCTTGTGAGACTATTATTCTTTGAGCTTTTCCCTTGGGTCTGCTGTTCCTCCTGTTGCTTCCCAGTGTAAAACTCTATCCCAGCAATAGCACTTTTTCTATTTGTATTACAACTTTTACCCATGCTTCTCTGATCCTAAGGAGCAAACACTGATTTGGGCCAGCTTCAAAACACAGGTGGTTTACATTAGAACATCAGAAACTTGGAGTATGAAAGAGATTATGAGAAAGAAACTTGGTGAAGGATTAGAGAAGAGCAATCCCACAAGGCCAGGAAATGTGGAGACAGCCTTGATTTTGTAGGACAGCCCCATTTGAATGAATATATTCAGCCCTTTATAATCATTCTCTACTCAGTTCAATATGCAAGTTCCAGGGAGTCAACTCCCCACTTCCAGAATAGCGTAGAGTACCTGATATATCCAACTATCTGTGGGATGCTCCATTCTTTATCCTGTGAAGACCAGGACAGCCTTCAGGAGGCTGCCAATAACTGGTGTGGGGGGAATAGTGACAGAGAAAAGGAATGTCCATTTGCAGCTTTTGTAAGTCCTGAAGCTCAGTAATCATATTTGTCTGTATTTACCTTTGATCCCAAGTTTCTAGCACAATGCTGTTGTAGAATGGAGGATTAATACACATTAGCCAATTCATTATATAGGACTAAATAAAATTGACTAGTTTTGACAATGTAAACATGAAAACATCCATTTCTTCAGTACTTTTATTCTCCTCTGCATTCTAAAAACAATCAAAAGAGAAAAAACAGTTTATCAAAAGACTGTTGAGCTCAAGATATGCAGTATGTTGAGATGATACAATGGTGAAAAAAGTAATTATCTTTTCTATGAGAACTTCCAGCCTATTTGGGGAGTTGGTGTATGGGCCACTGACTACAATGATATTATTTATAATAATGGGTGACACCAAGATTGCTCCCCAGTCAGATTGAAATCCAATCTGAAAATCAATGGAAACTCTCATCAAAGGGAAAATATTTTAAAATTTTTAAATTGAACTCTACAGAGTATTATATATATACTATGTACAAATATAATATATATACTAAGTATAAATATAATATATATAAGATATTTATACTAAGTATAGAGACGAAACCTATATGGAGATCTGAAAAACATTTTTAAAAATACAAAGTGATGTGGGTTGTATATAATTGTGACTATGAAAATATGAATCTATATTACTGTGAAAGGCGTGGGGGCTACACAGAAATCCATCACTGCCTGAAAAATAAATTAATTTATTTTTCAATTTCCCATAGTAATGTTATAATATAATTGTACAATAAATTAAATTTAAAAAGAAAAAGTTGAGAGTTTTTATTTTTTTTTTCATTATTTGGCAACAAGGAGTTCTATAGAACTGCCTCCTTATTTGGACATGGTGCTGGATACCATTCCTTAACTCACATCTCTGGGTTTCTATTCCGAATGTCTGGGGAGATTGCCTTTTTGCATTAATCTTTATTTATTCCCCATGAATTCCTTTTGGCTTTGCTCCCCAGAAACACCTGTACTTTGGGGATTATAGGAAGAAATATGTTGTTAGTTCAATAGATTTTGGTTGGAATTAATGGTTGTTTTTGATCCTTGCTAACATGTGTTTTATCATTTCACTTTTTTTGCTCTCTAGAGACAGGTCTCCATGTATGAACTCTAAGTGCTTTAAATCCTTGTTATCCAAACTGACAAACTTCCTCACTCAAAATGTCTTTCTCCTTTATGTTATTTTCCTGTGAAATTTTCAAAAGTATGCTGGTCCCAAAAGTAATTCCAAATATAAGATCAGTGAACAATTTCTGTAGATTTTGATATGACCATTGTAGACAAATTGGCTCAGCCCTTCCTTCATTATCACCTGCCTGGTCATTTTTATACTGCCTTGCTGCAATTCTCAGTCTATTTATTTTCTGTTTAGATTCTGCCTCCATACTCTGCTACAGCATACAGGCGGGGCCACTCAACTCAGATACAAATTCTAAAGCACCACTCAACTCAGGTACAAATTCTATTGAAAATGCCTACCTCTATGTTTAATATTATCTGCAATTACACCACCTCTGCCTATAAACTGAGTAGAAGAAACAAATTCAAATTCAGTTTCTTCTACTATATTCTTATAGCATAGTATGTTCGGATCTCAAAATGTGTGGGATTTCTCCTTAACTTCAAGCAAGCAAGCAATTCTCCTGCAGATACCTGCTGTGTCCTCCAAATGAAATTAATCCTGACACTATCTTGAGGTAACATAAGATCCCACAGGCTGGAAATTCAGTCCCTCAAGACTGCCCTATTCTTTAGATGCCAATTATAAGTCCAGGCCTCTAGAGTTATTGACTGACAAATGAGAAAGTACAGTTGCTTCTCCCCATCACCAGGTCCAAGTATTCATTAGAATGCAGGAAAACACTTCAATGTGCCAGTTTATTGTAAAGACATTTCAAAGGGGGATGATGAATACCAGAGGATGGGATGGATGGGGCAAGTTATAGGACAAGGGGATAAAGCTGTTTGCCCTATCTTGAATGCCATCTTCCAAGCACTTCCTCCTGCTTGGCTACTTTGAAGCTCTCTGATCCTGTCCTTTACAGTTTTTATGGAGGCTTCTTTAGAAAGGCATCCTTCAATAACCCTCTCCCCTCCCCAGAGTTGGGGGTGGGGATGAAAGTCCCTACCTCTAATCTTGCCTTGGTCTTTCAGGTGACCAGCCCCAATCCCTAAGTTATCCAAGGGCTGTTAGCCATCAGTCAATCTAATAGTGATAAGTACTTATTAGTACTAGATCTTATAAGTATGGATTTATACTTATTAGTGATAAGTATAAGATATACTTATCAAGATATACTTATCACTTTGAATATTCCAAGGTTTTGAAGGATTACATACCAGTAAATAGAGAAGGAAAACAAATGTATATTTCACATTGCACTCACCAAACTGGCTGACTTTCTGCTCCTGCATCCCATCTATGACGCTCCTATCTCCAGGTCTTAGCTCATGATTTTTCCTGTACTTGGAATGTTTTTCTTCATTTTTGCCTAATCATTCAAATTTCCACTTATCTTTAAATAATTATTGAAGTAATGGCTCACTTTATAATAATTTATAATAATATAATATAATATAATAACTTTATAATACTTTATAATAATATCCAAGTGGACTTATTCATCTTCCTTGCATTCCGAAATTAGCTCTGTAGATGTTGTCTTTTATAGCACCTAATATGCATTCTTCTTATCTAAGTAGTGGTTTAGACTGTGCATATTCTGAGCACAAGTACCTACTAGTAAGAGTACAAAAACTTTGTCATCCTGGTATCCATCTACAGCATCTAACTCAGAGCCTTGTTTTTATTGTTGTTGTTTATTTTTATTTGTTTTTGTGTTGAACTAAAACCTTAAAACTATTGAATGGGATGTATAGTATCAGAGTATATAAATTTTTATTTCCAGTTAATTGTTTTCCTGACATAAAGAAGTAAAATCCTCTAGAAATCTAGGGAAAATACTAATTTTCAAAATGTATTCATGGTCTATCAAATGTATAAATGCATTCTACTGAGGATGTGAGGTAAAAGGTACATTCATACATAGCTGGTGGGAGTACAAGTTGGTGCAACCATTATGGAAAGCAGTTTGGAGATTCCTCAGACAACTTGGAATGGAAGCATCATTTGACACAGTTATCCCACTCCTCAGTTTATACCTCAAGACTTAAAATCAACATACTACAATGACACAGCCACATCAATGCTTGTAGCAGCTCAATTCACAATAGCTAAACTATGGAACCAAACTAGATGTTCTTCAACAGATGAATGGATAAAGAAAACATGGTGTATACATATGAAGGATTATTACTCAGATTTAAAGAAGAATGAAATTCTGGCATTTGCTGGTAAATGAATGGGAGTTAGAGAATATTGTGCTAAATGAAATAAGCCAAACCCAAAAAAACAAAGGCCAAATGTTTTCTCTGATATGCAGAAGCTAATTCACAATAAGTGGGGGCGGGTAGGGAAGGAGAGAATTACTTTATATTAGATAGAGGTACTTGAAGGGAAGGGAGCGGGTATGAGGGAAGGAATGATAGTAGAGTAAAACATACATTATTACCTCATATACATGTATGATTGCATGACCAATGTAATACTGCAATATACATAATCAGAAAAATGAGAGATTATACTTTATTTATATATGATCTATCAAAATGTATAAGTGCCTTCTACTGTCATGTATAACTAATTAGAGCAAATAAAATTTAAAAAGTTTTAAAAATAAATGCATTCTACTATCATGTACAACTAATTAAAACAAATAAAAAATAATTGAAAAAATGTAGTCTGATCTTATGCTGAGGTCCAGCATTAGCAGGTGTCATGGCACAGCTTGGTGAGGGGGATGGCATTGGCATCGAGGAGAATAAAGCAACACAGACTTGAAGATCTGAGGCTAAGTTGTAACTTTACTGTTTCACACACGATCTATATTCATTCTGCTTGAGTACGTTCACTTGAGGTTATATAGAGGGAAAGGGAATATGATGGACATAAGTATAATCAAAACAAAACATCACTAAACAAAACAAAACATCACTAAACCATTAATTGGCTCTCATTTTCATCTTACTAGGAACGATAAGAGCCGAAATCATCCTCATAAACTATATAGGTTCAGCACACCATGGTTTAAAGTTGTGTCGAGGATAACAAACAGCCAGATGAATTAACCACACTTTTGACATCTCTAACCCGTCTATTGTATATAAAGTGGAACTTCCTTTTGTTAACAGTTAAATGACACCTAAGAAGAGCACTTCTTTATAGCTCCTGTCTAAAGGAGAGGGAGGTCTAAATCTCTAGGGGAATGTTACAGCTTTCCATCAATCCTACATGCAACCCACTGTGGTCCCTGAACTGTGAAAACAGTTTCACTAAGGGGGCACATCCTGGTTTGGGCTAAAGCAGCCAAGCAGTCTGGCTGTGTTAGGCTAACTGAGAATGGTAGTCAGAATTCTAAGGACAAACAATAACTCTTCTTGATTGGCCTCATAGCACTTTTATGTTGCTTAGGGTAATATTAATATGAAATCAATTAAGGCTTGAGTGGTGTTATTTTTGTGTTCCAAATCACTTAATGTCGGATTTTCTACTGAAATCTTTAAATGCAAACATTCAAATATTACACCATTAACAATAATAACACAAAGACAAGAAGGAGCATGCCATGTCCACATTTCCCAGAAGATTAGACCGTGCAAGAATCTTCATTATTCCCAGTGGAACCATGTCAAGCACTGAGGGGAATAGTGGTGAGTGTGGCAGTCTTAGGTGACCTGGGCTATGTAGACATGAGAGTGCTGCATGGGGACATGAACTTGAACTGGGCACAAGAAAAATGACTAAGAAATGTTAACCTTTGGATCTGGGTGGAGACCTAGAGAGCCACTAACCTCTTTCATTGGAGGTTTCAACTAAGCAACTGTGATAAATGACCAACCAATTTTACAAGTAGAAACACTTCTAGTATTCAACTGTGGAAAGCCTCATGATGTATGCATAGGTGCTCAGACAACTTCTTTGCACAAATCACCTTTTTCATGTAACTTGTGGAATTCTTTTGCCTACAGATTTTCTTCCTGTTAAAAATCAGGTACATTCTGAGGATCTTGGGAGCACTCACTTAGAACTGATTGATTCATGCTTTCTGGAATGGAAATTCATAGATTCTTTTGATTCTAAAGTTTCTGAGTTTGAAATTGATGAACAAAGAAAAGACATAAAAGAGGAATCAGAAGATATGATTCCCACACCAGGACGGAAAGGATAGAAAGATTAGTGATTTAGGAAAAATAATAAGTACCTTCTTGGACTCAAGGCAAACCTGAATATGTTTAGGGTCACAACAGTGAAAAGGGAAAGAATTCGCCTTTTTGAAGAACAGATAATTTAAAAAAAAATTCTTGCTTTTGGGATTGTTCCACAAAACAAAGAAATGCAAACAAACAAAAAGAAAACCTTTCTCTCAGAGGAATACCAATTCAACAGTATATCCTCAGTAAAAACTATTAAGAATTATTATATTTGTTTTCAAAGTAAGTGTTTTATAGTGGACAACATTCAATGTTTGAAAAATATAAATCCATACATTAGTTTCATCACAGTAATGTTACAAAAATTGTATCAGTTTTACATTAACTATATGAATCAAATTGTTGAATGCACATATATATTTTCATATTTTATTTTTAAAATGATATTGATTAGTGCATTATAGTTAGACATAACATCAGGGCTCTTTTTAACATAGTCTTCCATGTCTGGAATATAATTTGCTCCTTTCCTGTGTTTCCTCTTTCCCTTCCCTCCACCTTCCCCCTGTTTTAACTTTTGTTTTCTTCCTTTCTTTTTAAGTCTCAAAAAATGTGCCCTGAATATACTAAGAAATTTCAAGTTGAGTTAATAAAGAGAGAAAATCCAAGTTCCAATGAATATAAGTCTCAAAATATAAGATACATTTCACTGGTATAATGGCACCCTTTGTGAAAACAGAGGCAAGTATTAAAAAAAAAGGTTCATTGTACTAAGATAGTCACTATTTTAACATAATATTGATGTCTAAACATTTTGGCTTTAAGGGTGAGAAAGTAATTATTCTTCGGATATGAATAAGGCAGGTTACCCCTTCAGAGCTCTAACAAGCTCTCAGGGCTTGGTGAACATGACTTATTGAGAGAGATGAGTTGGGTGACCAGCAGGCTCAGCAGACTACCTGTTCACACAACCAGGGCACAGAGAGCAGAGAAAATATGAAAAAAATAGGATTTGATTCTATATTACTCTAACAATTGAATATAACTAGCATTATAGGTATATTAAAAGAAAAGGGAAGGAGTTTTTTAAAGATTAAAACATTGTTTTGAGCAATTTAAAACTTGCTATGAAGTTTTAATCAAGGAACTTGTAAGACTCCATTAGTTGTTTCTTGTTTAGAAATTTGAAAGGACGTTGAGATCTTCAGTGATGGTCACAAACTTGGAGCAAAACTCAAGACATTTGCTGTTTGAAAAGAAATCTGACTGCAGCAAAGGGAAATAAGACACGATAAAAAGCAGTAAAATCTTCCTAGCAAGTGGTGGGCCCTAGGTTCAACCCCTTGAATCACAACTAATAATAATAATAAAACACCACCACTTTAAAGATTGCAGACTTTCTTGTTTTAGCTATCAAAATCTATAAAGGCAATGAAGTGAAGTAGATAACTCACGCATACTGTATATATTTTCTTAGATATTTAAATACATGCATAAATAATGTAATGAGGAACATAGCACAGTTAATAAGAAGTGAAAATAAAATGTTCCAGTTTCTGGGGAAGGTGGATTTACTTTTATTTTTGGTACCAGGAATTGACCCCACATGTGCCTTGTCACTAAGCCACATCCCCAGTCTTCCCCACTCCACCCCACCCCACACTTTTTTGTCTTATTTCTGAGGCAGGGTTTACCAAGTTTGCAATTTATGGTCTTGCTAAACTGCTGAGGCTGGCTTTGAATTTATGATCCTCCTGTCTCAACCTCCTGAACTGCTGGGTTTACAGGCATGTTCCACCATGCCTGGCTAGACTTACTTTTAAGAGGGGCAGAATAAGAAGTTATGAAGTCATCAAACAATTTCACATTGGATCTGTGTTTTGAAAGATAGGTATATCACCTGCAGTGTAACAAATGTGTAGAGCCAGGAAAGTAAAGATGGAGAGAAGGAATTTAAAATAGCTTAGAGTGTTGGATACATCTGGAAGCGTCATGGGATCTGATTCAGGAATTAGAGAATGGGATGAGATTGTGGAGGACATTGGAATTGATTTTAGGGAGAACAGCTTTGTTTTATGGCCGATTTCCTTGAGGATCTTTTAAAATTTTATTTTATTGGCTCTTTTTAGTTCTATATGACAATAGAATACATTTTTATATATTTATACAAGCATGGAATACATCTTATTCTAATTCAGACCATGATATCCCTCCTTCCCCTTCTCTTTCCCAACTCCCTGCTCAGTTTCCCCCTGTTGATCTTTCTGCCATTTACCCATAGTTATTTTATTAAAATTAATTTCTTGTGGAAGTACATCATGGCGAGATACACCATTTTAATTAGAAAAACCACCAAATACGCTTCCTACTAGATGAAATTGAAAGCTTCAATATGTCTGCTCTTGATTTAAGTGACTTAAAGTATCTGCTTTTCTTGTAGATTTGTAGGACATGGTAAAAATTATGTGTGTGTATTTATATATATATAAATATACACATACACACCTAGTTTGCAAGTTCCTTTCATTTAATCTTTTATCTTTTTTATTTTTTTGGCAATGGGGATGGGACCCATGGGCATTTTACCAGTGAACCACATCCCCAGATGTTATTTTGTTTTATTTTTAAGTTTAAATTTTACTTCTTTCTTTTTATTTTGAGACAAGTTTCCGCTAAGTGGCTGAGGTCCTCCCTGAACTGCTGAGCCTGCCTTGAACTTACAATCCCCCTTCCTCAGCTTCAGAGTCACTGGGACTACAAATATGGGACATTGCTCCTGGCTCCTCTTTTATCTGGTGTCCTTTTCCCTTTATGGTAACTTTTCACCCATTGCCAACTCTCACATTTTGTGGATTTCACTAATTGGAAACTCTCTCACCTCTTCCTCCATCTAAAAGCATACAATCTCTTGTCAATGTTTTCAAGAAGTTGTCCTTTTTGGTGGGTGTCAGATTCTGAAGAGGTTGCAAGATCCGTAGAGGTTGCAAGATCAAATACAGTCAAGTGCCAAATGAACAATTCAAGGGCAGAAAATGAGCCAGGTGGCAAGGTCTGTTTAGATCAGTGTCCTTAACTTTGATTGCAGAACAGTCTCATCTGAGGAGCTTTTGCAAAGTTCGTGAAGTGAGCCTGGAGTGTATGTAGCTCAGTGATAGATTAGGTACAATCCTTTGATGAAATGTGAACACCCAGATAATTAGGAACCACTATACAACAATATTCTCAAAGGTGTGTGAGCAAAAGAATCATTTGGAGACTTCTCTGACTTTTTTTAAGTTAATGAATATTCCTAACCAATGACAAAAAATGATAAATAAAAGAAAGAATTCTTTGGGTCTGGTAATCATCAACATTAACAGAGAGTAGCCCTCCTCCACCTGCCCCGCAATACATACCTACACCTCATTAAGAGGCAGATGGTTTGTAGAGTACAATTTGAAATATATAGATTAGCAAATTTCTTCTAACACAATGATCTTGAGTAAGTTCTTTCTTTCTTCTATTGGTATACTTTACTTTTAAAGAGTTAAATCCTTAATTAGAATTTTTAATTCTGTGTTTTCTGGTGATGATGGATGTGGCTGTAGGTTTGGATTACAGGTAAGTGGGAATTATCTTTGGCCTTTTATTCATTATAGAATTACTACATACATGACCAGTTGCATAATGAGGTTGTGAAATTCACTGAAACACTGATGTGTGATAACTTACTTTTTATAGCTTTTCATTTAAAAATCATTCCTTATCAATGGTTCAGTGGCTTGAGGCACAAAATCAAGTTTGAAGTGAGGATTGGTACTTTCAATATAGGAGTCACAGCAATTCTTTTAGTTATTTTTTTAAAAATGTATTTTTATGGATACATGCCTCATCAAAATCGTACATATTATTGGGATATCATGTTCTGCTTCAATACTTGTATACATTGTGTATTTTAATCAGGTTAAGCATTTTGTCTCCTCAAACATTTATCATTTCTTCATGGTGAAAACTTTCAAAATCCTTTATTCTAGCTTTTTAAAATGTATGCTACATTATTGTTACCTATATTTGTTCTTGCTTTGTGTATATTCCAACATAGCAGCATATTTACATGGATATTTAGTTTAATAGTAACCATGTTTAGAAAGAGAAGTCATGTGCATTTGAGATGGAGGGAAAATATCTAACAGTTCTTAAATGCACACATATGGAAATTTTACTGGACTAATCACATAGGTCCTTTTCTATCATGAGAATTATACAACATATTATTTTAATTTACATGCAAGGAAATTCCTATTCAAAGAGGTGGAGCAATGGGTTTAAGTCCTATGTTTCATTTTGTTTTTCCACTTCTAAGTAATAATTTTCTTTAAACTTAGAGGATTTAAACAGTGTACATTTATTATCGTTAAACTTCAGTGCATCAAGAATCTGGACATAGGAATGCAGCTTAAAACCATAATGAGAAATCTTCTCAATCATCTTGGTTAGAATGGGCATTATCAAAAGAACAAAAACTATTTATACACTATTGGTGGTAATGTGAATTAATACAATCATTAAGAAAAATAGTATTTATATTTCTCAAATAAAAAAACAGAAATAAGACTGCCATATGACATGGCAATTCCACTACTGGGTAGGCATTTAAAGGAAACAAAATATATGCCTAAGAGACGTCTCTACTGCCATGTTTATTACAAAATGATTCATAATAGCCAAGAGATTCAATCAGTCTAGACATCCAGAGATGGATGCACAGATAAAGAATATCTGGTGTATATGATGCATATACATAATGGAATACTATTTAGTCATAAAAATAATGAAATGTTATCATTTGTGGCAACATGTATCAAACTGGAGGACTGAATAGAAATGAGACAGATACAGACAGACGGATAATGCATGTTATTCTTTATATATGGAGGCTAAACCCTTGGTTACATTAAAGTAAAGAATGGAATAGTGTCTTCCAGTGGCTTGGATGATTGCAAGGGAGAGAGGAAGTGAGGAAGAGTCAATGGTGAAAGGGTTTAGTGGTGCTGCTGAACAGAAAGAAGAGCTTCTCTTTTTAATAATACAATAGGATAATTATGATGGACAACAATTGTTTCAAATAGCTAGTGGAGAGAATTTTTGAATGTTCTCAATATTTAAAAAAAGGATAAAATTTTGAGGTAATAGATATGTCATTTTTTCTTGATCGGACCATTACATATTATGTACACATGTTAAAATGCCACACTGAACCCCATAAATATGTACAGTTATATTGTTTCAATTAAGAATTAAAAATTAATTTAAAGAAGGAATCTGGGCACAGCTGCAGCTTATATGGGTTGCTCTGGCCCCGAGTCTTCCAAAGATTCAATTAAGGTGTTAACTGAGATGGCATTATTGTAAGCTTAACTGGATCTCAGGATCCACTTTCAGATTCCCATCATGGCTCTGGGTTGGTGTTAGTATCCTTAACAAGTTTTTATGAGGACATGGTATCCTCTGGAGTGAGAAATCTAAGGAAGAGAGAGCAGAAACCAGAAACAGAATATATAGTCTTTTTATAAGCTAATCTGGTAAGAAGTATATTTCTCTTCTCTCATATTCTGCTCATTAAAGGAGAGACTTAGCCCCATTCAAGAGGAGAGAATTTAAAATACAACATTTTAAAAGGAGAAGTATCAAAGACAGTATGGACACTTGTCAAATAGTTTATATTATTAAGAGAAAGATTTGATATAATAATATCACTTTATGTGCAGAAAGTGGATTATTAGGGAAAAATTAAATAAAGCCCACTGTTCCTTCTAAGATCACATTACAATGTTAAAAATCTAGTAATGTTTTTATTGCTTTGGGAATTAGCAGTGGACACCATCTATTTGTTCAACATAATTAGTTGGAATTATGCATCATTAAGAGTGGTGAGTTCTGGGAATACAACACAGAAGAGGAGATGAATATCAAAAGAATTGAGTGCAACATGAACCTGCAGAGCTATCACAGAAGTGGTCAAAGCATGGGAGAAGTGACCAATGCTATAGGATGCAGTGGAAGCAGCTAACCTGAGCATTAAAATGTAAGAAATTGTATACAGAATGCACTTTAATGACCTGCACTCACAAGGCGGGATCAGGAGGAGTGTGGGTGAGGGTGGGGAACTGTTAACAAAGGAAGGGATTGCCTTCCAGAGAGAGGGCACAGCTTACACAGGAAACTCACATGGTCCTTCAAACCAGGGAACTCCTGAGTGCACATTAAGGGTGTAGAATGTAGGCAACAGGAAATGGGTTTCTAAAAATGAAGCTAGACAGATCACAAAACAGGTGGAGAACTTTGCTCTCTGCTGTGGCATTTGGAATTCTACCTGGACTGATGTTTCTCAGTTTTAGTCAGGCACGTCCCACTGTCACAATTTTTCTCTTTATTTGTGCTATTAGTTATTCAGTATTTAAAACTAGTTTCATTTACACCTGAACACTTTTTTTAAAAAATGAAACAAACCCTTAATAGTATATATTCATTTTATTTTTATACTACAAATTAAATGAAGAATTTGTTGACTATTAAGTAGGATGTAGGAAAGACATCAAAAGGTTTTATGCAAATGAGGTGCTTTATGCAAGATGCATGTTTCATAGAGATTGCCTCGAGAACTTGGTGGTGTTCATAGGAAGGGTACACACAGTGCACAACTTTCCAGTTGCATTTGCCTTGCTGGTCCACAACCAAGTGTTTCCTGGATGCAGAATTCTGCTTACATTTTATCTCTGCCAACTCTCTACAAATCATCAGTCACAAGCTCTGAAGCACACGGAATAAGTGACATTGAGAAGAGGGAACATACATTGCTTTCTCTATGAATACCCAATAGAAAGAAGTGAATTCTACTGCTTCTTTTCAGGACATTCAAAGGGTATGGAAAAACTGGAAATATGGAGACTGATAATCTTGGCTGTCTAGATGCATCTGGGACATTATGATTTGTGATAAATATCTATAACTGTATTGACTTCTTTCTATCACTATTTTTATTTCTAGTTATTGGTTCTATCGGAAAAAAAAATAACCTCTGCTAAGGTTTTTAATATTTAAGTTGCCTGAGCTGTGATGAGGGTCCCAGGTTTACATAAGGGTCAAGCTTAGTCTTAATATATTCATGAGTTCCAAATACTACATTTATCTTCTAGAAGCCTAACAGGGCTGTTAAAAAAATGATCTTAGCTATGATTCTATTTAATAGCTGGAGAAAACTTGAAGTGGAACAAGAACTTAAGGGAACATTCAATTTTCAGTTTGAGATATGTTCAAATTACTTTAAAATGGGTGAAGAGTCTTGGCAATATTGTTTAAATGATAACACTGGATGATGCAGAGAAAAAAAGAATGTGCTTGCTCCAACCCATTTTCCCACAGCTCATAAATGTGTCTCATCTTGTTAAATAGTATAGCAAAAATTACATTTAGGGATTGAGACTTAATGTTCAACTTAAATGAGTTTTGCAATGTTTCCAACTTTTAGAGGTAAACATATTTCTTTTTCTAATGTGCTGAGGAAACGAAATGCAACAATACCTTTTAATTAGCACTGGGACTTCATGCCCAGTTTCCTGTATTATACTTGCTTACACATTTCTGACCAGGGGGAGTTCATTTAGCAGGGTAGTATTGTCTGGGGACAATGAGAAGAGAGAATGAGTAAGAAAATAAGTCCCAAAGCAAAGGAGAAAAACTTCTGTCAGCTTTCCCATATTAAAACTGAATTTGGTAATGATTTATACAATTCTTGTTTGCTCTTATTTCACATTCTCTGTGTGGCATTTGTAGGCTCAAATGAATTGCTGGCAGATCTTTCATTTTAAATAATATGCTAGGTCATTTATTTCCTTCCGCATTTGTCACAGGGACCACATGCCATCATCCTTTTGGGCTAAAATACATCAATGCAACAAACCATTGGAAAAGGTTAGCTTCAAGCACAGCATTCTTGTTTCTGTAGCATTTTTCATGAAGAGCTGGTCTCCCCTCCAAGACATTGCAGACCTGAGGGATACTTCTGACATCTTTCAACCAAATGACTTCTTTTTCTACCAAGTATCAATCTTCACATCAAGCATCTCATCACATAAATTTAGTGCATACAATCTTGTGATTGCAATTTTATGATCTTAGCAGGAACTTTATGGATAACCTTAAATATATTCATGTTCACTTGAAGGAATGAAAATAAAGCACAAAGTAGATAATGTTTAAGATAATTTCATAATGTGCAAATGTGCCCATGCATAGGCTAATCCATAATTCTAAGACCCACTCAATCAAGACACATTTTTGGCTCCTTCCTCTCTGATCTTGTGGTACTTGGTCGATTCAGGTAACATAACTGGTCTCCTCATCTGCACTGCTTATTAGTATGAGATTGTATTTAGTCCACTACTATTTGAGGTTTCTCTACCTTCAGTAGATTAATGACATTTTAGAACATGGTTTATGAAAATCTGTATACTCACTTTAGCATCTATCAATAAATGCCTTTTAGTCTAGAAGATAATATTTTGGAAATAAAATTATGTCATTTTTCAAGCTAGAGATAGCTGAGTTTTCAACAAATTGAGCTCTTTCACTTTACAAATGAGAGAGCTCAGAGAGGGAATGTGACTTTCCTGCAGTTACCTGATCAGTCAATGGAAACTCTACATCAGAATCTACATGCATTTCCTGCTGGTCACACTCAGACACAGCTTCATCACTGTGATTCAGCATCTTGTGTTCCATCTTGTAACTTTTTTTCTTTTTCTCACTATTGTCATCTAATTTCTTTCTTTTTCTTACATTTTATGCAAAGCAGGACTTTTTAAATAAACTTGTAAATGTTGATGTTAAACTACTGCCTCGATGTGCAAATGCATTTCCAGGGAATATGGTTCTTGACTCCAATTCCAATTTTTCTCTTTGTAATAAAGTGCACTTTTTTGCTTGCTTTTTGTTCTCTTCCAATCCCTTCCATCTCTCAAGTAAATGAGCAAAGGAAACTCAAGAGTTTTTATGCTTTAATTCATTCTGATATTTAATGTGTCACTGATAGCTCTCAAATTTGGGGTTTGCTGATTATGTGTAATTATAAATTAGGCTGAGGTTTTTAAAAAGTATGGGTGAATGTTATCATCCTTCTAAGTGGCATCTCTTGCTACATAGAGCAAAGTGATTAATACCACTAGTTCTCAGAGACCACAAAAGTGAAGTCCAAAGAGAGGCAACAATGAATAACTATTAAATCACTCCATCTATTTTATTTTTAAAAGCTGAAAATTTAGCTGCAGGATCTTTTAATGCAGGTTATTCTAATTACAAATTTTATTTTTATAAATGAGTTCTCTTAAAAGGAAAACATCAAGGCTTTGAGTTGACTTTATTTAGGCTGTTGCAGGATGGTATGGTGGCACTATACCAACAAAGTGTGGTTTGCCTTAGACTTTTATAGGGGTGGGTAAATATTTTACAAATGGGGTGATACATAGTTGTGGTGTTGACTTGCCAGAGGACATCTCATTCAGTGAACTAAATAAAAAAATACTGATGTAAGTATGTTCAAGTGGACATAGTTCTCATTTCAGACAATTCTCATGAGACAGAGAATGGGAAGCTGGCTCGTGGGGAGTGGAGAAGGACCTGTCTCTGCTCCTCTCTGCAGGTTTGGGGAAAGTTCTGTGTTCAGACTTGTCATTTCTCAAGGGAATGCTAGAGTTGAGGCCAAAGATATACATATATCATGACAATCTTCCAGTCTTGTTGAGGAAAGTTATCTTGAGGAAGATTTATTACCCTTTCACTTTTCTCCCTCTCCTTAAGACACAAAATAGAACAGCCTACTCAGCAGTCTTAAGAAACTTATATTTGCAAGTTGGTGCAGCCACTCTGGAAAGCAGTGTGGAGATTCCTTAGAAAACTTGGAATGAATCCACCATTTGACCCAGCTATCCCATTCCTTGGCCTATACCCAAAGGACTTAAAATCAGATTACTACAGTGATGCAGCCACATCAATGTTCATAACTGCCCAATTCACAATAGCTAGATTGTGGAACCAACCTAGATGCCTTTCAAAAGATGAATGGATAAAGAAACCGTGGTATATATACACAATGGAATATTACTCAGCCATAAAGAAGAATAGAATTATGGCATTTTTAGGTACATGGATGATGTTGGAGACTGTCATGCTAAGTGAGATTAGCCAATCCCAAAAATCCTAAGGCCGAATGGTCTCTCTGATAAGTGAATGATGATGCACAATGTGGGGTGGAAGGGTGGAAAGAATAGAGGAAGGATAGACTGCACAGAGGGAAGGGAGGGGTGGAGTCAGGGTGGGGGGGTAATAATAACAGAATGTGTGACAGACATCATCGCCCTGTGTACATGTATGAATGCACAGATGGTGTGACTCTACTTTTTTGTACAACCAGAGAAATAATAGCTGTACTCCATTTGTGTTCGATGAATCAAAATTAAATTAAAAAATAAATAAATAAATAAAACAGCAAAAAAATAAAAATTAAAAAAACAAAAATTAAAAAAGTAATTTTAATAAAAATTAAATTAAAAAAATAAAAATTAAAAAAATTTTAAAAAAAGAAACTTATATTTGTTTCCTATGGATGAGTTAAAGCAACAGAAATTTATTCTTTCACATTTTGGATTCCAAAAGTCTGAAATCAGTATCACAAGGCCAAAGTCAGGGGATTAATAAGGACATCTTCCTTGGTGGCTCTAAGTGAATGTCTTTCTCCTTCTTTTTTCAGCTTCCAATTCTTGTCAGCAGACCTTAGCTTGTGGTCACATCCTCCAGACTCCAGATTTCTTCTTGCTTCATCTTCTCATGGTCTTCTCTGAGTATGGGCCATATAACCTCAGGACACTGGAAAACACTTGTGATTTTGTTAAAATCCACATTTACAATAAAACAAAAAATCTCCACACCTCAGGGTCTTTAACTGAATCACATCTGCAAAAGGATGATTTTATTCATATGAGAGCATTTATAGGTTCCAGGGATGAAGGCTTGCTATACCATTATCTAGTCTGTTAGAGACTCTTCCATTGGTTTCCCAAATTCATATAGCTAATAAGCAGTAAAGGAATTCTGACCTGAGATACATTCTTTGTTCTTTTCTTTAAATGTCTTAATTCACAAAAGGGACCAAGAGATCAATTCACATTTCTGAGCACCCACTGTATTCTTTACAGAGGCATCATCTCATTTCACTTCAATGTCACTATTTAGAAAGCAACAAGCAGTACCCTATTTTAAGAATAAAAAGGAAAAAATAAACCAATTTTGTCTCTGTTTTGTATATACTGATATACAGACAATTGACCCATAGATAAATGCTGCTTGCAACCAAATTTTCAAAAATGTACAAGTAGAAAAAGGACCTAGAAAAATTCAACAATGTATTAATAACATTTCCATCAATCAATGCCTTTCTCCCCATGACTTCCATCCTCTCTTCAATTTAAAGAATGAACTCTTATTTTGAATATGGATCCTTCTTCTTTTTGGGGTATTAAAATGTTATTTCTGTCCTAAAACAATGCTTATATATAATCCTCTATTCTGCTTACAGGCTTGTTTAAGTGCCAGCATTTTATATGGGCAGTCATGATTTTTGTTATCCCTGTTTCATTTTAGTCTTCCAAAAAACATCACAATCCAGGGAATACAGTGGACAATAGTTCACTAAATTGCCCCAGTTAGTATGTGGTGGCATTGTGATTAAAATTATTTTGCATAACACCAAAGCCTATTTTCTGGGCATAGCAAAAGAGACCTGTTCCGTATCAGCAGCAGGGTAGTTTGATGCCTCCCCATTGCCTACCACATGTTATTGTGTGTTGTTTCCTTGCAACGAGATAAGTAGTTAGCAGGGTGTGGGTGGTTTACAATTTGTAGTTTCCTTGTGTTGGATTTTATCACCACATGTTGCACATGTTAATTTATTAATAAAAAGAACATAAATAAGCATTCTTTATTATTCTTTTCTGTGCATAGATCCATTTGGTGAATATTTGCATGTAAGGAATAGATGTGTAAACATTTTAATGAAGATGCAATTGTGGCTCATCCCATTTCATAATTCACATATGCAGTGGTGCTCCTCTCTTGGTCTCTTGTAGAGTTGAATGAATGAGCTGCATATGGAAGGAACTGAATTTGTGCATGATTTCCTGATCAAACTGCATATTTCATTGCTTGAATTTCCAGATGCAAGTTCTTTACTATTGAGGTTGAAATTTTTAAATGAGATAATAAAAGTGGTATGAAATCTTTGTCTGCTTTTTGATAGTATGTTTTTGCATAATTTTCAAGCTAAAGTATCTTAACATTTTATTTTAAGAGAGAATATAGTTTCTTTATCTGTTATCTGTGTTATCAATCATCCAGTACAATTCATTGCATTTATATCCATGTTTTATGAGGTAAAATTCTCTTGTTCATTTTCTATGAATGAAGAAGTATGGAAAACTAAAAATTTCCTTTTTATTAAGAAAGTAAATTTGGTGTTCACTTTGATAAAAGATGTAAGTAAAGCCTACATTTCCAGGTATTGTTCCTATGGAAAGACAGGAACACAGCTGAACTAGTACATTTCCCTGTTGTCATCTGAAAAGAGATGAGTAGTTATTTTGTAGTTGATCATATATTTTGAGAAAGTGAGAGAGTGGCTATATCATCCCCATTAAAAATGTGAAGTAGCAAATCCTTAAGGAGATACATAGGTATACATTTGTGTTATTTTAAACCTAATTGAAATATCAAAACTCAACAGAAAGAAAGGATGGGTAATTGTAATCTCTAGATATGCAAGGAAGTAGATTCCTGTTGTTTAAGTCACTAGTCTGTGCAGGTCCAATAAATGAATTTGCTATAGCAGGTCCAATAAGCTAAAAAAAGATATTTCAATGCTATTATAATATCTATTATTCTTATCACAAAAATAAATATTGATTGCTGCAAATTTGAAAAATACTAAAAATATCAATATGAGTAAAAATATCCCTTACTACATTCAGGAAATTTTACAATCATTCAGGAAAGATTGTAAAATCATTCATAGGAAACATTCAGTGTTATATAATTAACAGATTGATGATTTCCTTCTTGTCTTCATCTTTTATGTCGTCTTTTCCTCAGTTATCCTAGTGTGTTTTTCCATTAAGAAGATCTATTTTCTGTGACATTTGGTCTGTAATGAGCAAGAAATAGCAAGCATTGAGTACAAATTGCAAAAAGGCTAATGCCTGTGTGTTTTGATGAGTATGTGCTGAGCACAGCTTCTGCACGCATCCTCTAGCCCTCTGCACCTGTGCATCATCTCCAGGTGTCTGGTATCCTGGTACCCAGTGCTTAAGTTATTCACAATTGTGAACTGATATTCATAATCACCAAAACTTGTGATTGATAATCTCAGGACCGAAAAATGGAAAGCAACAGGGCTTTCTGCCTAGCAAATACTGTCTGTAATTTCACCTCCTAAAGACAACTATATTAACTGTTTTGTATGCATATTATCATTTTTATGTGTGCGACCTGTTTTCCATGTTTGTGACAATATTATTTGCAAATTTTATTATGTTTTTAGCATAAGCATTTTCATATTATTAAATGTTTAATAGACATTATATTTATGACAACAAAACATTTCATCACACTATTATATCATTATAATTAACACTAATAATTTTTGTTCCACTATCAATTTGTTTTCTCTTTTTTTCTTCTTCTTTTTGGCTATACAAATAAGTGTAATAAAAACTTTTGAGTGCAAGTTTATAGTGTGTTCAAAATTATGTATTTCTGAGAGAAAATATATGAACATAAAACTACTAGATAGCATGTTAATGAATCTTTATCTGTTTTTAAAAAATGTGTTTCTAAAATTTAGATATGGATTTACTTTCACATTAGCATTAGTAGAGAGAGAGAGAACTCATTTATGACGGTCTATCCAGGGGTGAAAACGTTGTTTTTGTTGACTAGACATGAAAACAGGTCTAAGCATTGTTTTAGTAACTATGCATTATTATGTGTCCGGTAGAGTTAGATTAAGTGAGAATGGCATTGAACTAAACCATTTTGGTATATCAGAGCCACATGCATTTTCTTCTAAATGTCAGGTTTTCCCTTTGTCATATGCTTCAAAGGCATTCCCAGTAGATGACCTTGTCTCCTTTCCCTGTCACATAAGAAACTGCTGTTGTTATTTAAAGTCTTAAATTTGACAGTAGGTGGTGGATACCAAGGGTGAGGTCTCTGTTCCGATTAAGGTTCAGTCTCAGCTCTGAACCATACCTCTACTCTTGGGGTTGTGGTGTTTTAGGATTCTTTACCTTGAACCTAGCTGCATGTGTTTATTTTGCATTTATTCTGCAGAAATAAAGGGTTCGAATTCCCACAGCAACTGTGGCCAATGCATGTAAACTGTCCTTTCAGTCCATTCTCAACCTTCAAGGATTTGTCGGTTTTACTAGCCCTGGCTCTAGTTCCACCTGTTGAGTCATATCTGTACTATGTAGCGTCAGTTTATACTTTCTCTGTCCTTGATGCCAGGGATTTTCCTTGAATTTTGAATCAATTCTGTGCTCTATGATTTTTGCTCCCTAAAGGAATTTTAAAGTCTTGAACTTGAAGCTAGTCATCATTTTTATTGTCCTGACGGTAAGAGTGACTCTCTGTCCAGTCTTCTACATTCCTTGTTAGTCGTCAATCTTATATGCAGTGAATTTTCATGATGTGTTTTCCAAAATTCTGGGACAGAGAGGGAGAGAGAAAAGTCCCTGGGATTAGATTTAGTGGAGATGAATGATGTTACTGAATGAATCCCATTCAAAACCTGTTTCTGGGCAGCTCCGGGTGAGATCTGGTCTGGAGCAGAGACAGCGCCAACACCGGCAGGGAGTTTGGGCCCTTCAGTGCCATTCTGCAGCTTCCCTGGCAGAAAGAGAACATCTTCGGCTGCCAGGGTCCTAGGAGCTGAGCTCAGGTCTTCCGGCGGGGCCACAGCACTGCGACTCCTGGTGGCCTCTGCCCAGAAGAATTGATCATTCCCAACCTGGAGGTAGTGGGCCAGCAGTATCTTGGGTCACCGCCTGATCAAGCACCTCTCAAACATTGGGTGAGTTACTGGAAATCTGCAGGGACACTTTAAGTCTTTACAGGGAAATTGCAATCCCTCTGATTTGCACTACTAGAGGGGAAGATACACAA
>JAJEJO010005682.1:265082-278154 GCA_020662805.1 Glaucomys volans
TAGGTAAATGGATGATGTTAGAGACTATTATGCTAAGTGAGATTAGTCAATCCCAAAATTCCAAAGGCCGAATGGTCTGTCTAATAAGTGAATGATGATGCATAATGTGAGGTGGAATGATGGCAAGAATGGAGAAAGGATAGAGAGCATAGAGGGATGGGAGGGGTGGGGTTGAGGTTGTGGGGTAAGAATAATAACAAAATGTGTGATAGACATCATTGCCCTGTGTACATGTATGAATGCACAGATGGGGTGACTCTACTTTGTGTACAACCAGAAAAACAATTGTACTCCATTTATGTTCAATGAATCAAAAAATTAAATTAAAAAAAGATCCTGTTTCTGTTACTTTCAGGAGTTCTTCACATTGGTAAGAGATTCCCTCATAGACAAGTGGTCAAGTGAGGCAGTTTATAGTTTTAGTGCTGTTTCCCCCTTTATGCCTGGTTTTGCTTCTTACTTAAATATTGTGAATTTTAATAACAGTCCAAACCATTTTGATTTGTGAATTCTACTACTGAGGAATAAAAATATAAATGAAAATGAAAATTTCTTCTCATTTTCTACTCTTATGGAAAATCCAGGAAACCTAGAAGGTCAAGAAAAAACAAAAACAAAATCAGCTGCTGAACAAGGTGGCATAACCCTGTATAATCCCAGCATCTTAAAAGGCTGAGATAGGAGGATCACAAGTATAAGGTCAGCCTCAGCCACTTATTGAGGCCCTAAGCAACTTAGCAAGACCCTGTCTCAAAATAAAAAATAAAAAATAAAAAGATTGGAGATGTGGCTCGGTGGTTAAGTGCCCTTGGATCAATACCTGGTTAAAAAAAAAATCAGCCAAAATGTAACCTGATTACAGCTGAGCATCAGCAAACTGAGCAGTCAGCAATCCTGAGCTTGCATAAAAATCTTGCATATAGTGAGAGACTACCCTGAAACAGAGGGAGTTATGACTATAACCATTAAAATAACATTAGATTATGCATTTAAACATTTATTTTTCATCTATATGTACTTAACTAAACCTTGTGAGAAGTATGTAAGTTTACAGTTCTATTTAGGCTTTGTTTCAAATTGCCTGTTAAAAGATATTCAGGAGACAATGTGGCAGAAAAATAAAAAGAATATGAATACTGGAGTTAGAGTAGACATTGGTCAGTATGTAACTTCTTGGGTATCCATGTCTTATGTCTTTAAATGATGATACTACACTATAGGTTATTGTCATAAGGACTGATGACCATGTTTTTCAGCACTTCATAAAATTATAAAATACTTTAAATTTTTAAAATGTTCTTACTTTCCCTAATAAATATTATTTATAAACAATTAAAGTGGAATTTCTCTGCTCTATTGAAGGAAAGGAGAACAAAATTAATGGAAACTACTCCTTCTTATTCAGGGAAAAGACAAGGAAAACCAAGCATCCTAGCCAAATCCCCTGGTAAACATGCTAATAATAGATCTGCCAAAGCATTAGTCACGTTTGCCACCTGGAGAGTCCTTCATAATGAAATGCTTCTATCAGGATATACCTGATCAGTCTAGGGTTACTTATATTAAATAAATCAGGTGTCTGTGAATTCACAATCATTGCTTACTAAGGTTGAAAATATAGATTTACTGAAAACCATTTCTTTTTCCGTGTGAGCAATGAATTTCATAATGCAAAGGAAAGGAACTGGATATCATTAGAAGACCAAACGTTCCCCTATTTTCACTGTTGCTTTTATCCTTTGCAGTCTAACTTGATACAGAATAAAATATTTGCTTCTTGAAAATCTTGTTGGACAGTGTGACCTTTTTCTCAAAGGTATGAGTAGGTCCTTTTTTTTTTTTTTTTTTAGTAGTAGTAGTAGATGGACAGAATGCCTTTATTTTGTTTATTTGTATGTGGTGCTAAGGATTGAACCCAGTGCCGCACATATGCTAGGCAAGTGCTCTGCCACTGAACTATAGCCCCAGCCCATGTAGGTACTTTTTAATAACAATGATCACTTGAGCTAAGAAACTTGAAGTTATTTCGATATATTTTCTCTCATCTCCATTCCTAATCAGTTAGCATATGCCATTGGTTTTACTTCTAAATTTCTCTTAAACATGTGAGTTTTTCTTTATTCCTTCAGCAGCACTACATGCAGCCTAAGGCCTCAACATCTCTTCTATGGTCCCTGCAATGGCCTCTCAACGCATCTCCCTCTCCCAACTAGTGAACTTCATGAAGTAACTTTCTACACCAGGTCTTCTTCATTTGGAGATTCTCAGGGTTTTGTAGTGGCTTTTCTAAAGGTCAAAATCCATAGTTAACATTGCTTTACAGGTTCCTACCTGCCTGGCCCTCTCTCTGTTGATCCAATCACAACAGTGATTTCTGTTTCTCAATTTTACTGGCTACTTCTCAGCACAATATCTTCATGCATGTTGCTCTTTCTGCTTGTATTTCTTCCTCAGCTAAAGTGTACCTCATATACTACTAAACTTCATTTTTTCCCCCAAGATCTCAAGATGGTAGAATTGGAATTTATTATAAAACCTTGCTTTTGATTCTACTTCTTCATGTAATTTACACAATTCATGACTCAGTAATTATATACTTTTATCTATACATCTAGTGTTTTGGGTGTTTTCTGCAGAATCTATAACTGCAGATATTATGTCTTTTTGTTTACTTGTTGTTCTAACCCAAGGAAAGATAGTATTTAGCAGGTATAAAGCACTTAAGAAATAGCAATTAGCATATCAAGTCATTTTAGGCAACGAAAGAACAATGAGTAAGTACCTGTGTTACTAAATGTACAAAATAGAATTAGCTCTGGCACTTTCTTCCTTAATCCCTGCTTGGATAAATGTTAAAATAGGAAAAATTCTCCTTTAAGGGGAAAACACTTACTGCAGAGGAATAAATGAGTGATCTATCAATATCACTGCATTGCTTTAACCACATTTAGGCCACTACTTTGATGTGCTTAGCATTTAGTGAAGGCATTACTTGAGAAAGGAACAGGTAAAACTCCTCTCAGTGCAAAGAATACCAAGTGCTCATAGAAAATAATGGTGAGTGCCTTCCATAGAGACATGAGCTTGCAAATAAATGTAGGACAGACATTCTAGGCTTCAGATTGTTATGGGACCTTGAACTTGCCAGATTAAATATGTACATTCACAAGGATTTCCATGTTATTGTTCAATTTGCCTTTAGCATGAGTTTTTTTCACCTCATTTTGCTTCGGTTCTCTATACAAATAGACTTTGTAGTTCTTTGTCAATTGTTCGAGCTATCATTTATCAGCATGGAAATGGAGGAGAAATATGAAAAGATTGACAACAGTTATTAAATTTCCTTTAGAAGGGTGAACTTCTGATTGTTCCCAGAGATGTTTCTGGCTTTTAACAAGCAACAAAGCAGAGTGCAAACAGCTGCAAGCAAGACAGAAGCAGCCATTCATCCGATTCTAGCTTTAAGCCATTGCCAGCAGGAATGAGTGGGTTTGAATTTTGACATAGCCCCTCTGTCACTAGTTGCAATGGCTCAGTGGATGGGTAGATTGCTTTCCTAAATACCAAATCTTTTTAGGAATCTCTTGGTCCAGTGGCCCTGTATAATACAATCAGTTACATATGTCACTGCCCTGGTTCTTACCTGCGGTAGGCTAGTGCTCTATTCAATACACTTGATATTAAAAGATTTTAAGCTCTAGAGAAAACATATAGTAAGTGGATTGCAACTACAACTTATTTTGTTATAGTTTCTGAATCTAAAGAGTGATTTGGAAGGAGTCTTACTCTGTTTGAGCAGCTAATGCAAAACATGTTAGAGTAGCTTATATAAATCAGAAGTTTGCTTCTCAGAGTTCTAAAAGCTGGGGAGCCAGCACAGAAGGTGCTGGCAGGTTTGGTGTCTGGGAAGAGCCTGCTTCCTGGTTTATAGATGGCACATTCTTGCTGCCTTATCTGATAAAAAGGGCAGTTTCTGGGGTATCTTTTATTTGAACACTAATCCTGTACATGAATATTCCTTCTCAGAACCAACCATCTCCTAAAATACCCACCTCTAATAGTATCACATAGAGGATTAGGCTTCAACTTATGAAATTTGGGAGGGTATAATCATTTAACTATAGAAAGAAGTTTATGTTTTCACAGAACAATTAGAATGCTGTGGTTTTATAGCATAATCTAATTAAATATCTCCTAATGTGCCAGTTTAACACACTTATGGTGTTTAATGTTCCCTGAATTTTGTGTATGCATGTTTCTGTGTACTTCTAGGAGATGAAGACATAATCAGTATTATACCACTGCTTATGAGGTACTACAGACCTGAAAACAAGCAGACTGTACAAATGCTCTAGGAATCATTTTATGGTGTGTAGTAAGCAAAAAAAAAAAAAATTACACATTTTACTACTAAAAGCCATGAGTAAGGGTAGGTATGCACCTGCGTTGTTTCCATTTTCAGTGAGTTATAAATTCTATGAATGAAATTTCTCTTCTGCTTGCTTTATTTTTTTATAACTTTGCAAAGTTTTCTTTACATTTATCCCTGATTTGGCATTTGTAATTTATATTAGTAATAATTTAGCTATGAAACAAGAAAAACCCAACTGAGAAAGCTTTAAGAAAAACACAGAAGATTTAACAAATAAATGCCATTTTGCTTTAGAAGACAATGTGACTCAGTGCTCATGAATTAATTGAGATCATATATAGATGAAGGAAGAATGAATTTAATTAAAAAAATAAATAAGTGAAATATGGATCTCTTGTTCCAGAAATCATGACTTGGAAGGTACTAGTGTATGATATCAATCCTGTTTCAGTTAGAATTTATAGCACCTTGTTTGCAAGGTGCTATATTTTAGTAGCATGCAATCACAGCTGCTTTATAATAATCATGATTTCTGCAACTTTAGAGATAGGCAGAACAAGAATGGTACTCTTTTGCTGCACGAGTCTGGCACTTCAGCTAGAATTCCTTGAACAGTCCGAGGTGACTCTAGCATCTGGGCACTGGAGCGGTGAACAAAGGAGAAAGCAATTCCAGTATGCATTCCTCCCACACAGTTTGTTTTTTGGACTGTGAGGATTCAGGCACAGTCTTACCTGGGTCACTTGACTTTTACAAGGGGTCACTTGACTTTTACAAGCACATGGGCCATGTATAAAAAATTGAATCTCTTACAAAATATTGGCTGTATTCTAAGAGCGATGGATCAGTAGCGCAGAAATGAGAATTACACAAAAATATGTGTATCTTTTGCAGTTCTGGGATTGAACACAGGGCTTCATACATGCTGGTTATATCCTGAGCCATACCCCAACTCAACAAAAAACATTTTTGCCTAATTTCAAAAGAATTGTGCAAAATCTGTAAGGCCTTTAAGAACTTTGATTCAGAAGTCACATAACATTTCCAGCTTACATATTGATTGCAGAAGTCACAAGCCCAATCAAATTCAAAGGGTGAATTATAGACTTTATTTCTTAAGCAACATCCAAGAATTCTGAGGTCATGGTTAAAAGTGCCACAATTCTCATTCCACAAATTATTTATATTCCCTCCATGTGAAAAATACATGCATCATTTCCCAACAACCCACATGACTGTATCATGATTTAGAATCAGACTTAGGCATAATGACTGGAAACTTGCCATCTAAATTAGGTCCAGTGCAGATGAGACCCTTTGAGTTTAATATCTTATATTCTTTCCCCTTAATCTTAAGTGCTACGAACAAAAGGAACAAATTATTTGCCCCTACATCCATCCTAGAATAATTAGGTATTCAAAAAGCATGGATCAACACTCAATCAAAGTGAAGGAAAATAAAACATGCAATAGTTACCGGTCCAGATCAATTCTGAAATCCAGCTAGAATATGCTGCCACTTCTGCAATTTAGGCCCAAGATGGTTCTGTGGGGATATTTCACCTTCCTTCTTAGTCTTGTCCTTTGACTTAATATATCTATAAAAAAACAGGATATTCAAGCAGGTAGATTTTTCCAACTGTTTTTCTACACTTTGATGTTTAGTTGACAGAGTTCTGTTTTCATATTGTTCTGTTACTTTCTCTTTCCATCCAGACAGGTTCTTGTGGACATTTTGTCAATTTTGTTTATAGAGGAATTCACATACCTCCTTGAGATAAACTTTTGTCTGTACTGAGGCCTCTGTGAGAGTGCTCATAAGAGTTTTAAAAAGCCATATTGTTTAACAGATTACATTTACCAAGCAAGACCTTGGAGCCCTTTAAAAGGCATTTATTTGTCTAGAAGTGGCCTACAAGGCATCACCTTATCTCTTTCTGAGGTCTTATTAAACAGTTTTAAAGTCACATCCTTACCACCATCTCCATGTCCAAAATATATTTTCCTATTGAAGCTGGATTTAACCTGAACTCTGAGGACCTTTCTTACTGAAAAACATATGCTCACTAGAAGTAGTAGCTTGGGCTCTTTTGTATTTATTCTCAATTCTACTCAAAATTAAAGTTTCTTTTTAATTTGACTTTTTCTTTCTCTTCTTTCAGAGGTAGCTAGAAGAAGTTCCAACATTTAAAATTTCAGCATTGCCTCAAATTCCATTAGTGTAATGATCAAATTCATCAGGAACATTAGTTTACTTTTATTACAGCTTCTAGTAATATTTGTCCCAAGTTCTATTGTGCCCCTACCAACAAAAGATCTTCAGACTTCTCCAACCATTTCTTCCATAAATTAATGCTACATATTTGAAGTTTTTGTTCTACAAGTATTTTTACCATAGAAAACAAACTTTAAATTATAGTATCGATAAGCAATAAAAATAGTTCATTACGTTACAAATTACTATGCATCAGAGTATGGAAGTGGTAATCTGTGGACTTCAGCTGGGAGGACCAGAAGGCTGTTGGATTGACATATAATTTGAATCCAAGAGTTCCAGGGATGTGGATGGGAATTCAGGATGAATCCTTCGCTCACACATTTTCCCCTGTAGTCAAGCTTATCTGAGACACTTTATTCTCATACCTGTCCATGATATCTTTCTGTAGCTTAAACATATCTTAGTATAGTGGCTGGATCTCAAAAGGCAAGAGTTTTAGTATTTAGAATTCCAGAACAAGAAGACAGAACATCTCTCTATTTCACATTTTAAGATAAAGCCAAAGGACACCTAGAACCAACTCTCTTGTGCTTTGTTGCTTGTGTGGTCATAAGACTTCCTATATTCAAGAAGAAAAAACATAGATTCCTGCTTTTCAATTTTAAGGCCATTTTTAAAACTTCCCCAGACACTTTGTACTCAATTAAGATTAAATGTGTCTTCTAAGGTTAATACCACTCTTTATTGATCCTACAACAGGCTCCTGATCATTCATTATATAGTAAGCCCTGCAACTAGTTATTGAAGTGAGTCTTATTTTTAAGGACTAAAAAAATTCTGATACTAATGATTTTATTAAAGTGCTACCAATTTACTATTTAAAAAGTGATATGGAATCATATCAGGAGCACCATACTTAATTGAGGAAAATTAAAAAATGAAGGTGGCATCTTGAACTAAACAATTTATCCAAGTAAGAACTAATAATAACTTTAGGAAAGGAAAATTAGTTTATTCATAAGCATAATTACAGAGGGATGAATATAAACTTCAATAAATAATACATGTTCCTATGGTATTACATTGGACTATTTGCGTTAATTTGAGAAGGATTGTTATGATTTGTCATTTTTTGAGATTAACATTAATCTGAAGTCAATGGAAAGATCAATCATCATAGGTAGGCTAGACTAGACTTTCATTCATCTCTGTGATAGTTTAGTTATGAAGAGAAGCGCAGAGCGACTCATAGTGTTCTGGAATGCAGATCATGGGTGTAACCTACAGGAGAGGTTCAGGAAGTGAAAGAGATGCAGAGGGACCATCAACTGCCTGAGTGAACCATGTAGAGGTTGTAGGGAAGTCTGAGAAATCAAATTATTTTCACTAGTTAAAGCAGGGACACTGAAGAGGGCACTCATAGAAAGATCTGCTGGGGCAGGGGGGAATCTGTGTTGTGTGAGCATTTCCTGGGTGAATCTGCAGCTAAGCATCTGGAGGTGGGCTGTGGATACTCTTTGTTATCAGAGCTGACAATGAGGAAAGCACACTGGATGTAGAAAGGATGGCAAGCCGGGACCTACCAAGTATTTTTGTATTGAGCCTTATCTTCATCTGACTTGAAATGCTTTCTGAAGGGATCTGTAGCTGTTGTAAATAAGCCTTCTAAATCTCATACAAAGTTTCCTTTTGTCAAATAGTAATTGGAGCTGAGAGAGCAAAGAATTCTGAGAAAGGTAGCTTTCAGGCTAAATAATTTGAAAATAAGAAACTTGCCAATTTGCCTGTAGACTTCTAGGCAAGTGATGGTGTATCCCAAACAGTATCTGCCTCAGAGTTTTCCTTATTGATGATCTGTTAATAATATTTGGAGAGAACTAGTGAAAAATGCTAAAGTATTAAACCAAATTTATTCTTTAAGTCATGGGTATATTTATGATATGCATTCAAGCACAGGATTTGGTCCAGTTTCATCTTCTTTGATATTAGATGTTCCTGTTATTGAGGAAGAACACCTGGAATGTGACCCACAAACCCAATAACAATCACTAATCTTCACAATATATTCTCAACTCATGATCAATAACTATCTCCCTCATAGCCACATTTTTTTCCTTCATGAATTCTCTGTGGTCATAGTTGGTTGGAAAGATCAAGTGTGCAGTTTGACCTAAGATGGGCTAATCACATTTTCCCAACTGGGTTATGAAAATTAGGAGTAGGACCAAATAAGTATCACTTTAAATAAATAAAGATATTATGACTGTTAACTGTAAAGTTGGAATGTGACATGGTATAGTTTTCCCTGTTTGCCAGAGAACCAAAGGATGTCTAGCCACTTTGGAACTGATAAAAAAGTGGTAGTCGATAATGAGTTTCTGAAAGACACAAAGGTTAGAGAAAGAACCCTCATCAATTATTAGCTAATTTATTTATTTTTTAAAATTTCCTCTTGAAGACAATTTCTTTTTGGTTTCCACATAAAACTATCCACATTGAACATTTTCCAGTTTGATTCATCTGTTTTGGGTTGGCTTCTACTATAAATCACCTAAATAATAAATGTCTAGTATAAGTCTCCTAAGTAATCTCTTCACATATTAAATTCCTTAAGTCAGCAATATAACATAGGCAGCAATTGGAAAGTCATTTATCTAGTGTTTTCTACTGTAGTAACAACCAAGCAGTGTCAGCTGTACAACCGCACATCTAACATACTTTCTTTAAGAAGAAATATAAATGCTATTAAAATTACAAAGAAAACAGGGTAAATTCCCTTTAAGGAATTGCAACATAGTGGCCATTACAACCAAACTAGAGGTCAGAATACCTGTATTCAAATTCTTACAATATTTTGTGATCTTAGACAATTTGTTCCATATCTTTGTCCCTCATCTTTTTTATTTTTACAATAGGAGTGACAAGCTTGTCTTCTTATGGAATCATTAATAAGATTATGTATGATACTACAACTGATATCCTTAGAAAATTAAACTGTGAAGTGTGTACAAAAAACTTTCAATATATATTAAATTTTTATTAGTCTTCAGTCTGTAACTCCAAAGGCAACATGAAAGTATAAGTTTCCTATTCTGCCACACAAACCGATTTTCCACGTAGGGATTTTGAACAAAGTAAACCTGTTTGTTTATAAATATACACATATGCCCATATTTATTTATATACGTGTTGTTTTTGAGAATTTAAGTGTGGGACTACTGGGAAATAAATGTGTTTTGGAAAACATATTTGGAGAAAATGTATCAAATAAAAAAAAAACACTATCTACAACATTGGTACTAGATGTCAATTATTTCACAATAGTAATAAAATCATGAATTTCATCTGTGATCTCAAGTCCCAGTTATGATGATGCCAAAGCCCGGATGAATAAAATAATCTTACTGATATTGCTCTATTGGTTCATTAACTTTATCAGAGCTTGTGGAATCATACAAGATAAGAGATCACAGCAGTGGAGAATTCCAGGTTTGTAACATCTTCTTCCTATCATTCATAAGCTCAGAGAATAGATGTGAGACTATAGTCCTCTCATGTATTCTTGAAGGGATCTTTCCAATTTATAATACTTGAATTACAGAATTCTAAAGCTGAAAGAGGTCTTTATAGTAGTAATGAAAACAGTCTGGTTATTGCAAATGACTTCTCTAACATCCAAGAATAGGAATCAGAACCCAGGCCTCCCTCTTCCCATTCTGCCTCTTGTTGCTTCTGTCCATTCAGTGCTCATTTGGATTATGCCTAGAGGACTTGGTTGAAGAAAAACATTTCTGGTATTACAATGGCTGGCAAGTAATTGTGTAGCTCTATGGACTGCTTAGCACCAATTTCCACCCTTGGAAAGAAAATTATTCTCTGTCCACACAAGAGATTTTAAATTTGAGTTCCTAATTTGGTTGGAATATGTGAAAACTTCTGTCTTCCAAGGAAGCTAATTGCTCTCTACTACTGGTCATGCTTCCAAGGAGACACAAAATGAGATTTTGAGTTATCCATTCCAGAGTCAATTACATTTCTTGATCAGAGAAATGCTCTCTTGAACCAGCACTTGGGATCTTCAATTCTCATTGTAGATTAGGGAAATGAGGACTTGTCACAGGTGTCAAACTAATCAATAACTAATTCAATGTCTGTTTATTATACTCAGGATCTCAGGATTATGAATTGTCAGAAAATATTTGACACGCTATATACCTTTCAGAAATAGTAAGGATCAGAGAACAGTTTGTATATATACAAATACACACAGATATACACACATTTTCAAGGTTATTTTATGTCTGTTTTATTGATATATAATTCCCAACCATAAAGATCATCTCTTCACAATTAGCAATGCAATTATTTTTTTCATATATTCACACGTTTGGGCAAATATCACCATAATCTAATTTTAGAAAAATTTCAGAAACCACCAAAGTCTGTCCATATAAATCCTCAATTTCCATTTCCCTCTACCATGTTCACTGCATCCTCCTTCCCACCTAATTGGACCTAGACTAACAAAAACTACCCAATATCTCCACATAAATTTCACATAATAAAATGTCTCTTGACTGACTTTATTTGCTAATCACAATGTTCCTCACGGTTGCTTAAATTACACTTTGTCCTTTTGATGACTGGAGAATGTCCTATTGTAGGGATAAAGTACTTTTAAAATATATTCATTGGTTGATTGACATTTATGTTATTGCAGTATTTGACTATAATAAATAAGTTTGTTTTAAGCATTCATGTACAGGTCTTTCTGTGAACATGTTTCCTTTTACACTTATACCTAAGGATGTAGTTATTTGGTGACATGCTAATATTATGTTCAATGTTTTGAAGAACAAAGATATTCCAGAGTGGTTACACCAGTTTAGGTGTTTTACCAGCTTACCATCATATGAGCATGCCAGCAATAAATGAGGGTCTTATTTCTTCAGATTCTCTCCAACAATTATTCGTTTCTTTTTTAGTATAGCCATCTTACAGGACATGAAGCAGTACCTCGTTGTGCTTATAATATGCACTCCCTAAATACCTATCAAAGTTGAACATCTTTTCATGTGCTTAATGACCATTTGCATATATAATTTGGAGAAGTGTCTATTTGGTTACTTTGTCTATTTTAATTGGGTTATTTTTTTCTTCATTGCTGTAGTGGAAATTTTCTTTATATACTCTGGATACAATTTTCACAAGGCATATAATTTGCAAATATGTTTTCTCTGTAGTTTCTACTATCATTTTTGATAGCAGATTCAATTTTTAGGGTACATATTTGCAAATATTGTTGCTCATTTTGTGGTTCCTATTTTCAGTTACTTAATAGTATCATTTGCAGCCAAGTTTTTAGTTTTATTGTTTCATATATATGTATATATAGTTTTACCAATGACTAGTAAGCATATGGAAATCTGTTCAACATTATACAACAGAGAAGCGTACATTCAGATATCATATTGCACATATGCAGCTATATTTTCAAAGACTGATTATATCAAGTTCTAACGAATGAGCAACGTAACTGGAACTCTCAAACAGTGATTTGGGGAGTATATAAATAGTATTGCCATTTTGTAGAAACAGTTTGATTCTTTTTAGCAAACTTTCCCTCACGTTTACTATATGATTCCATTCTGGGGAGGTGAGCATTTATGGCTGCTTAATTCCTTATGTGTATGTATATTCAAATTGGCTTTATTAATAATATCCCATATGTCCAACAGTTGGTGAATATCCTATATGTCCAACAGTTGGTGAATTAGTAAAAAGCATACATGGCATGTGAATATAATAGAATATTTATTCAGTACAAATGAAGATCATAGGCGGCTTATAGTTGAAACTTCTTTTTGTTTAGTTTTGTTTTTGTTTGATTCATTCTAGCATCTACTTTTTAAGTTGTGTTCTTATTATATTTATTCATAGTGTGATATTTTAGGATTTGGATATACCAAATTCTATGTGTTTGAATTTTCACCCTTTGATTTTATTCCTTTTTTCTCCTTTTCTTAGATGTAAGTTATTTGCCAATTTTTAAATTCCATTTTAATATTTTCATTACCTTTTAATATACATTTCTATTTTTTATTGAATAACCTAAGAACAATCATATATACCCTTAATATTTCAAATCTAATTATGATTAAGTTGTATCACTTTACTTAGAAAACAGAAAACAATTACTTTCCTACCATTTATCTTTAAAATTTTATATATTGACTTCATCTATTTATATTTTAATTCCCCAAATAAGTCATAATTTCATATTTTTATTTAAATAGTTACATGTATTTTGAAGAAAATAAAGGAAATTTATAAGAAAAAGACATATTATACTAAGTCTGAAAGTCTGATATTTTGTTCTATTTTTTTAGTTCTGGGATTGAACAACCCAGGGACACTTGACCACTCAGCTATATCCACAGCCCTTTATTGAAGTTTTGTTTGCTTTTTTTTTTTTTTTTTTT